>JAVTVY010016196.1:0-66972 GCA_036873755.1 Hanleya hanleyi | reverse complement strand
GCGATTTCTCAGGAACTACTGCATAGATCTTTCTCAAATTTGGTACACATTTTCCCCTTGGGGTCTAGTTGTGCAAGATAACTTTTTTCGTCCGATTCGAAAATCCGATATGGCCACCAGGCAGCCATATTGGATTTCCCCATGAAAATTTATCGTCATTTCTCAGGAACTACATCATGGATCTTTCTCAAATTAGGTACACAGGTTCCCCTACGGTTCTAGTTGTGCAAGATGCCTTTTTCAGTTCGAATCAAAAATCCAATATGGTCACCAGGCGGCCATCTTAGACTTCCCAATGAGATTTTGTTATCATGAATTCTCAGGAAGTACTGCCTGGATCTTTCTCAAATTTGATACACAGGTTCACCTTGTGGTCCAGTTGTGCAAGATACCTTTTCTGGTCCGATTCCAAAATCCAATATGTCCATCAGGCGGCCATCTTGGATTTCCCCATGAAACCTTGTTATGGCCATTTCTCAGGAACTACTGCATGGATCTCTCTCAAATTTGGTACACAGGTTCCCCTTGGGGTCTAGTTGTGCAAGATATCTTTTCTGTTCCGATTCGTAAATCCAATATGGCCACCAGGCAGCCATCTTGGATTTCCCCATGAAACTTTATCGTCATTTCTCAGGAAGTACTTCATGGATCTTTCTCAAATTTGATACACACGTTCCCCTTAGGGCCCAGTTGTGCAAGATACCTTTTTCGGTCCGAATTGGAAATCCAATGTGGCCACAAGGCAGCCATTTTGGATTTCTCCATCAAACCTTGTTATCGCGATTTCTCAGGAACTACTGCATAGATCTTTCTCAAATTTGGTACACATTTTCCCCTTGGGGTCTAGTTGTGCAAGATAACTTTTTTCGTCCGATTCGAAAATCCGATATGGCCACCAGGCAGCCATATTGGATTTCCCCATGAAAATTTATCGTCATTTCTCAGGAACTACATCATGGATCTTTCTCAAATTAGGTACACAGGTTCCCCTACGGTTCTAGTTGTGCAAGATGCCTTTTTCAGTCCGAATCAAAAATCCAATATGGTCACCAGGCGGCCATCTTAGACTTCCCCATGAGATTTTGTTATCATGAATTCTCAGGAAGTACTGCCTGGATCTTTCTCAAATTTGATACACAGGTTCACCTTGTGGTCCAGTTGGGCAAGATACCTTTTCTGGTCCGATTCCAAAATCCAATATGTCCATCAGGCGGCCATCTTGGATTACCCCATAAAACATTGTTATTGTGATTTCTCAGGAACTAATGCATGGATCTTTGTTAAATTTGGTACACAGGTTCTCCTTGTCTTCTACTTGTGCAAGATACCTTTTATGGTCTTCGAAAATCCAATATGGCCAACAGGCGGCCATCTTGGATTTTCCCATGCAACTTTGTTATCGTGATTTCTCAGGAAGTACTGCATGGATCTTTCTCAAATTTGGTACACATGTTCCTTTTATGGTCTAGTTGTGCAAGATACCGAAGAGATTCGCAAGATTCGGTCCGAATCGAAAATCGAATATGGCCACAAGGCAGACATCTTAAATTTCCCCTTGAAACATTGTTATCGTGAATTCTCACGAAATACTTCATTGTTATTTCTGAAATTTGATACACAGGTCCCACACGGGGCCTAGTAGTGCAAGATACCGTTTTTGGTCCAATTCGAAAATCCAAGTTACGCTTCAAATTAATACAGTATTCTCGAGTTGTGACATTGCATCACAAGAGTTGGAAGATCAAACGGTGGGGCACACTCTATATATTGACTATAGAGAATATCCATACCTTCACCCTCCATATCAAGGAGTTCAAATAATTCGGAATTAAAATGTATTTCTTCAAATTTTAAATCAGTTTTCCTCAGTCCATGCGGTAGCAAGTGAACTGCTCCACCCTTTCGTCTGCCGGCGGGTCGGCTACATCAAGGGACGTCACTCTTGTGACTCAATGTCACAACTCGACAACTGTAGACTACTGCATGTTTCGATCCAAAGGAGATAATCAGGATTCAGGCACTTTCAAATTTTCAACATTACTTCGCGGACCGGATCCCTTCAGTATTAAATATTGTACCATCTTACTATTTTCGAGCATGGTATCTTTAAAGAGATATCTCAAACGAGCCCAGTAAACAGAACAGAATTAGCATTCGTTCCTAATTGTCAAATCTTAGGTATATTTCATAGCTTATGCCAAAGTGTCAAAGAGATTGGTCCTCGCTTTCAGTACCCAATGATGACAAGTGCAAAAAAGTAAATGAATAAAAATACTACAAAACAAAGGCGAAGGATCCTCCGTACATGTACATTCACTTTCAGACTAACTTTGCTCATTTCTCTTGTATTATAACAACCGACTTAAGTACAGTTTCTAGAAATCCTGAAACTCCTGAAACTTAGATTATATCTTGGTGTTTTTCAGTGTCCCTTTTCCGATCATTTTCGCTCAGATTCGAAATTCTGTAAACAAAAATCAATCGTTTGTTCTTAGTAACAATGGACAAAAATATACTCTAGTCATTAGCTTACAATTATCGGACAAAGGTGGGCGCCAAGATCCTTCAGGATCTCTCGTTACTTAAATGTACACAAGTGCTTATCGTTTCTAGTCTCGTTCTTGCATGTAATAACTTTGAATTGTGTATAGTCAGATCTACATTTTGAACTATAACTTGGTATTATCTGTGATGCCCACCACATGTATATTATTATTTTATAAATTGTAATATCTTCTTACTCATATAGTTTAACTTGACTTCTTCGTCTTGTTATACTACGTCTTCATTGTTGTGTCCATAAAATAGCTCGTTTAGAACTAATGTTATCAGGTTACAACCTGACAACCGACACTGCATACAATTTCTATTGGTCGGTGCCCAACGTTTGGTTTCGAACGGCATGGTTGCCTGGCGTGACGGTTGTCTTATGGTGACCATCGTTGAGAAAATTTCCGCATCCATTAAGCCACAAGCATGTCAGCGGTATTCAACCGACTTTGAAATTATCAAGATTTGTTCATACCGGAACACCGCTACCAAAATGTCCTTACAAAATTGAACATCATGTTGAACATGTCAGACTCGTCTAATAAACAAACTAGAGAATTTAATTTCAATAAACTTATAAATGCAAGGACAATATGGTACATTTGCAAGATGATTTTATTTACTCAACAGTTTATGATAAAATCCCGTATGATTATCAGCTCATATATAAAAATGAAAAGCTAATCAGATGCAATAGAATATACATGTATTGAAGAGCATAAGGTATTTGGTTTTCATCGGTAAAATCAGGTCGGACAGGGCTGGACTACCTACCGGTTCCGTCCTGCAGAGTGCACTGGCCATTCCATCCTGCAGAGTGCACTGGCCAGTTCCATCCTGCAGAGTGCACTGGCCAGTTCCATCCTGCAGAGTGCACTGGCCAGTTCCATCCTCCAGAGTGAACTGCACGGCATTAATCTGAAGAGTCGTGACAAAGAACCGTCGATAGACTTCTGGAAGGCATATTTTAAATGGTACCATACTTACATGTACGACTTTCATATGCTGCAGACCAAGATCAATGCTGCGTTATGTTTACTAGCATATTAGAAAGTTCCTTATATTGCAACATGGCGGCATGTAGGTCCCACATTTACCTCAAACCGCCTGTCCTTGAAATTTATATTTCAAATATGTAAAGTGAAACATGTCTGACCCTAGCTCGTAGTCCAGGAAATTCGCCCATCAAAAATAAACGATACACATACACTTTCGACAAAAGTGGTCGAGCGACCCTTTTCATTTTATTTCTCGTGTGCTCTGGAGTGCCTCGTTTCAAATAAATTCGATTGTTAATTTACCAAAATCTTGGCATAACGGCGATTGTAATATGTTAACGCCAAAATTTTGATGATGGAATCCGGAGGGGTCTCAAAATATAGTGGTCTCGCGTCTATATATTCTGAACAAAAAGTGTATCAATCGGATTGAGAGGGAAAAAAACGATGGGTATGTTGATGGGAAATGAATCGTTATTTTGCATAAAGACATGACGGGAACGACATAAAGGAAGCACTCAATGTGATTAATAAATTCGAAGAATTCTCGGGATTGAACATTATTTCGAATGGTTTGAACATTTATTTGAATAAAACTCATGCGATGTGGGTGGGAAGTATCAAAAATAGAATCGAAAATCTGGACGACACTAAATGGGACAAAAGCATCAAATTTCTTGGGGTTATATTCAGTACTTTGGCGAAAGCTTCTGAGCTCAGCCGTTTTGAAAATGTAAATAGGATCATTAAACAAAGAAGCAAACGTGATTTGTCTATTAATGGAAAAATACAGATAGTCAAGACTTTTCTCTTGTCTCAATTTGTATATCTGATGAACTCCATTACTATTACAGACAAGGTATTGAAGGAACTCAATCAAATATTTTATAGATTCACATCGAAGAAAACTTTTGAAAAGTTGAAAAAAATTATGGCTGGTGATTATCACCAGGGAAGATTGAAAATGACAGATATGAAGGACATATAAATATCTTTTATTTTACAATTGGTTGCTAAGCTACGCAGTTTAGGGTATGATCTTGGAAAAACATTTCATTGTACTTTTTCAATAAATTTAGAAAAGGTTGTTATGTATTTAGTTGTTCGGTTAGGTGTAAATATTTTGGGGATTTGAATTGATAAAATCGTTCTTTTGGAAACATGCCCTAGGTATATGGTTGGATAGCTCGGAGTGTCATATTCAGGGTGTAAAGGAAACATGCCCACAGCAAATCCCAAATCAGTCACTATATAATTTGTATTATATGGTACCAAACCGGTAGACCTCAAGGACTGGGTTGAACAAGGTACAACTACAATGAAAGATGTTTTAAATGTAGCTATACCTAAGGCCTGAAAGAGAAGGTATTTACTTTTCCGAGGAGATTGTTACAGATTGGAGTGTCAAACAGTTTCGAAGAGATATAACAGTATGTAAAATAAAATTTATTGCGCCATGTGGTAGTCGGTTTTGGAAAAGAAAATACGATATTGATATCGATGAAGTACTCTATACAATTTCTTTCAAATGTTGTAAGGAAGTGAGGTTATGGGTATTGCAGTGGGAAATATTGCCCAACATATACCCGACAGGTATTTTGCTGCAAAAAATGTGAAAATAATAGACCAACACATATTGTCTGTAATGAAGTTGATTTTATTGACATTACTTTGTATATTGTAAACTACTCAAGCGTCTCTGGTTGGAGGTGGAAAATACAATAGCGGTAGGTATCCAAATGAGAATTAAGCTCAACCCAACTGTAATTTTGTTTTGTATAGTTGCATTTATTTAGCTTATTTATTAGCCCACCATCACCAGATGGTGGACTGTTCAAATCACTTTTCGTCCGTGGTCCGTCGTCCGTCCGTCCGTCCGTCGTCCGTCAGTCAGTCCGTCCGTGAACAATTCTTGTTATCGCCATTTCTCAGGAACTACTTTATGGATCTTTCTCAAATTTGGTACACAGGTTCCCCTTGGGGTCTACTTGTGCAAGATACCTTTTTTGGTCCGATTCGAAAATTCAATATGGCCACTAGGTAGCCATCTTGGATTTCCCCTTGAAACCTTGTTATCGCCATTTCTCAGGAACTACTTCATGGATCTTTCTCAAATTTGGTACATAGGTTCCCCTTGGAGTCTAGTTGTGCAAGATACCTTTTTTGGTCCGATTCGAAAATCCAATATGGCCACAAGGCAGCCATCATGGATTTTCCCATGAAACCTTGTTATCGCCATTTCTCAGGAATTACTGCATGGATCTTTCTCAAATTTGGTACACAGGTTCCCCTTGGTGTCTAGTTGCGCAAGATACCTTTCCTGGTCCGATTCGAAAATCCGGTATGGCCACCAGGCAGCCGTCTTGGATTTCCCCATGAAATCTTGTTATTGCGATTTCTCAGGAACTACTTCATGGATCTTTCTCAAATTTGGTACACAGGTTCCCCTTGGGGTCTAGTTGTGCAAGATACCTTTTTCAGTCTGATTCAAAAATCCAATATGGCCACCAGGCAGCCATCTTGGATTTCCCCATGAAACCTTGTTATCGCCATTTCTCAGGAACTACTGCATGGATCTTTCTCAAATTTGGTACATAGGTTCCCCTTGGGATCTAGTTGTGCAAGATACCTTTTCTGGTCCAATTCGAAAATCCAATATGGCCACCAGGCACCCGTCTTGGATTTCCCTTTGAAACCTTGTTATCGCGATTTCTCAGGAACTACTGCATGGATCTTTCTCAAATTTTGTACACTGGTTCCCCTTGGGGTCTAGTTGTGCAATGCACCTTTTTTGGTCCGATTCGAAAATCCAATATAGCTACCAGGCAGCCATCTTGGATTTCCCCATGAAATCTTTTTATGGCCATTTCTCAGGAACTACTGCATGGATCTCTCTCAAATTTGGTACACAGGTTCCCCTTGGTGTCTAGTTGTGCAAGTTACCTTTTCTGGTCCGATTCAGAAATTCAATATGGCCACCAGGCAGCGATCTTGGATTTCCCCATGAAACCTTGTTATCGCGATTTCTCAGGAACTACTGCATGGATCTCTCTCAAATTTGGTACACACGTTCCCCTTGGGGTCTAGTTGTGCAATATACCTTTTTTTGTCCGATTCGAAAATCCAATATGGCCACTGGGCAGCCATCTTGGATTTCCCAATGAAATATTGTTATCGCGATTTCTCAGGAACTACTGCATGGATCTTTCTCAAATTTGGTGCACAGGTTCCCCTTGGGATCTAGTTGTGCAAGATACCTTTTCTGGGCCGATTCGAAAATCCAATATGGCCACCAGGCAGCCATCTTGGATTTCCCCATGAAATCTTGTTATCGCGATTTCTCAGGAACTACTGCATGGATCTTTCTCAAATTTGGTACACAGGTTCCCCTTGGGGTCTAGTTGTGCAAGATACCTTTTCTGGTCCGATTCGAAAATCCAATATGGCCACAAGGCGGCCATCTTGGATTTCCCGATGAAACCTTGTTTTCGCGATTTCTCAGGAACTACTGCATGGATCTTTCTCAAATTTGGTACACATGTTCCCCTTGCGGTCTAGTTGTGCAAGATACCTTTTCTGGTCCGATTCGAAAATCCAATATGGCCACCAGGCAGCCATCTTGGATTTCCCCATGAAACCTTGTTATCGCGATTTCTCAGGAACTACAGCATGGATCTTTCTCAAATTTGGTACACAGGTTCCCCTTGGGGTCTCGTTGTGCAAAATACCTTTTCTGGTCCAATTCGAATATCCAATATGGCCACCAGGCAGCCATCTTGGAATTCCCCATGAAACCTTGTTATGGCCATTTCTCAGGAACTACTGCATGGATCTCTCTCAAATTTGGTACACAGGTTCTCCTTGGTGTCTAGTTGTGCAAGTTACCTTTTCTGGTCCGATTCGGAAATTCAATATGACCACCAGGCAGCCATCTTGGATTTCCCCATGAAACCTTGTTATCGCGATTTCTCAGGAACTACTGCATGGATGTTTCTCTAATTTGGTACACACGTTCCCCTTGGGATCTAGTTGTGCAAGATGCCTTTTCTGGTCTGATTCGAAAATCCAATATGGCCACCAGGCAGCCATCTTGGATTTCCCTATGAAATCTTGTTATCGCGATTTCTCAGGAACTACTGCATGGATCTTTCTCAAATTTGGTACACAGGTTTCCCTTGGGGTCTAGTTGTGCAAGATACCTTTTCTGGTCTGATTGGAAAATCCAATATGGCCACCAGGCAGCCATCTTGGATTTTTCTTTGAAATCTTGTTATCGCGATTTCTCAGGAACTACTGCATGGATCTTTCTCAAATTTGGTACACAGGTTCCCCTTGGGGTCTAGTTGTGCAATATACCTTTTTTGGTCCGATTCGAAAATCCAATATGGCCACTGGGCAGCCATCATGGATTTCCCTATGAAATCTTGTTATCGTGATTTCTCAGGAACTACTGCATGGATCTTTCTCAAATTTGGTACACAGGTTCCCCTCGGGGTCTAGTTGTGCAAGATACCTTTTCTGGTCCGATTCGAAAATTCAATATGGCCACCAGGCAGCCATCTTGGATTTCCCCATGAAACCTTGTTATGGCCATTTCTCAGGAACTACTGCATGGATCTCTCTCAAATTTGGTTCACAGGTTCCCCTTGGTGTCTAGTTGTGCACGATAACTTTTCTGGTCCGATTCGAAAATTCAATATGGCCACCAGGCAGCCATCTTGGATTTCCCCATGAAACCTTGTTATCGCCATTTCTCAGGAACTACTGCATGGATCTTTCACAAATTTGGTACACAGGTTCCCCTTGGGGTCTAGTTGTGCAAGATGCCTTTTCTGGTCTGATTGGAAAATCCAATATGGCCACCAGGCAGCCATCTTGGATTTCCCTTTGAAATCTTGTTATCGCGATTTCTCAGGAACTACTGCATGGATCTTTCTCAAATTTGGTACACAGGTTCCCCTTGCGGTTTAGTTGTGCCATATACCCTTTTGGTCCGATTTGGAAACGAATGTGGCCACTGGGCAGCCATCTTGGATTTCCCTATGAAATCTTGTTATCGCGATTTCTCAGGAACTACTGCATGGATCTTTCTCAAATTTGGTACACAGATTCCCCTTGGGGTCTCGTTGTGCAAGATACCTTTTCTGGTCCGATTCGAAAATCCAATATGGCCACCAGGCAGCCATCTTGGAATTCCCCATGAAACCTTGTTATGGCCATTTCTCAGGAACTACTGCATGGATCTCTCTCAAATTTGGTACACATGTTCCCCTTGGGGTCTAGTTGTGCAAGATATCTTTTCTGTTCCGATTCGTAAATCCAATATGGCCACCAGGCAGTCATCTTGGATTTCGCCATGAAACTTTATCGTCATTTCTCAGGAAGTACTTCATGGATCTTTGTCAAATTTGATACACACGTTCCCCTTAGGGTACAGTTGTGCAAGATACCTTTTTCGGTCCGAATTGAAAATCCAATATGGCCACAAGGCAGCCATCTTGGATTTCTCCTTCAAACCTTGTTATCGCGATTTCTCAGGAACTACTGCATAGATCTTTCTCAAATTTGGTCCACATTTTCCCCTTGGGGTCTAGTTGTGCAAGATAACTTTTTTCGTCCTTTTCGAAAATCCAATATGGCCACCAGGCAGCCATATTGGATTTCCCCATGAAAATTTATTGTCATTTCTCAGGAAGTACTGCATGGATCTTTCTCAAATTTGGTACACAGGTTCCCCTTGATGTCTAGTTGTGCAAGATGCCTTTCCCGGTACTATTTGAAAATCCAGTATGGCCACCAGGCAGCCATCTTGGATTTCTCCATGGAACTTTATCGTCATTTCTCAGGAAATACTACATGGATCTTTCTCAAATTTGGTACACAGGTTCCCCTTAGGGTCGCGATATGCAAAATGCCTTTTTCGGTCTGAATCGAAAATCCAATATGATCACCAGGTGGCCATGTTGGATTTTCCCATTTTGCTATCGTGATTTCTCAGGAACTACTGCATGGATCTTTGTTTAATTTGGTACACAGTTTCTCCTTGTCTAGTTGTGCAAGATACTTTTTTCGGTCCGAATCGAAAATCCAATATGGCCACAAGGCGGCCATCTTGAATTTCCCGTTGAAACATTGTTATCGTGAATTCTCAGGAAATATTTCATAGATCTTTCTGAAATTTGATACACAGGTCCCACATGGGGCCTAGTAGTGCAAGATACCTTTTTTAGTACGATTCGAAATCCAAGTTATGCTTCAAATTAATACGGTATTCTCGAGTTGTGAAGTTGCATCACAAGAGTCGGCGGATCAAACGGTGGGGCATATTCTATATATTGACTATAGAGAACATCCATACCTTCACCTCCCATATCAAGGAGTTCAAATAATTCGGAATTAAAGTGTATTTCTTCAAATTTTAAATCAGTTTTCTTTAGTCCATGCAGTAGCATGTGATATGCTCCACCCTTTTCGCCTTCCGGCGGGTCGGCTACATGAAGGGACGTCACTCTTGTGACTCAACGTCACAACTCGACAACTGTAGACTACTGCATGTTTCGATCCAAGGGAGATAATCATGATTCAGGCACTTTTGAAGTTTCAACATTACTGTGCGGACCGGATCCCTTGTACCATCTTACTATTTTCGAGCACGATATCTTAAAAGAGATATCTCAAACTATCCCAGTAAACAGAACAGAATTAGCATTTGTTCCTAATTATGAAATCTTAAGTATGTTTCATAGCTCATGCCAAAGTGTCAAAGAGATTGGTTCTCGCTTCCAGTACCCAATAATGACATGTGCAAAAAAAAATAATAATAAAAAAAAAAATACTACAAAACAAAGGCGATGGATCCTCCGTACATGTACTTTCACTTTCAGACTACCTTTGCTCATTTCTCTTGTATTACAACAACCGACATAAGTACAGTTTCTAGAAATCTTAAAACTCCTGAAACTTAGATTATATCTTGGTGTTTTTCAGTGTCGCTTTTCTGATCTTTTTCGCTCAGATTCGAAATTCTGTAAACAAAATTACAAATCAATCGTTTTTTCTTATATTAGTAACAATGGTCAAAAAGATCCTCTAGTCATTAGCTTACAATTGTCGGCCAATGGTGGGCGCCAAGATCCTTCAAGATCTCTCGTTTTATTTTATTTAGCTTGTTGTATTTATTTAGCTTAGTTGCCACATGCACAGGTGCAATAAAAGCGTACCTGAGATACAACACATATCTCGAATCGTTAGATTCTTGGTAGGTGCTTTAGAATAGGGTTACCAGAAGATTATTCTGTGAAGTCATATGACGCAGTCAGTATGTCGGCACCTCTTCCCACTTCCCTTATATATGTTGTAATTAATAAGATACAGGCCACAGATACAGTTAAGCCATATATATATACCTCGTCCGTACCCCCAAATTTGCCATTTGATTCAGCATGGGCCAGGTACATATAAGGTACGTTCCAAAAATGTTAACGATGCTTTAACTGCACCTCGCTTGAATAAGTTATTAATAAGGCTCAGTAACAAGGTATCACAAAGGTATAGTATAGGTACATTGGGATAAATCCGGTCGAAGTAATGTACATCCAGAGGTATACTCAAGGTACAGGGTCTTGTGCAAGATATATACATGGTCAGCCATTTTATACCTGGAGGTACCATTAATATACAGTCAGGGTGCTACGGAAGGCACCGGTAAGGTATAAGCTATGGTCAAGTGTAGTTACGGGGTACAGTCAAGTCATGGCGAAAAGTAATAAATCAGGTTGTTTTCAGCAGAATACTTTAGTTTTAATCTTTGACATACAACAGTTATTCATACATTATGTATTTAGCACCATTAAACCATATACAGAAAAATAAATTTATATATACATCCCGCTCACTTCATTGCTAAGCTTAGTCTATGGTTTGACCATGCTTTCTTGTTTACAGTCCTTTGTTGTTGTATCCCGACAGACTATTGTACTCCTCTGTCCTGTGGTTTTTACATAAAAGATGAATCAACATTCTCACCTGAACACATCGACACGATTGAAACGTATACAGCAACATCTTGCTCACTTCTTTACAGCCTGTAGTTTGGCAGTTCTTTAATTATTATCTTACGTACAGTTCTTGACTGTTGTATCCAGACAGACTATTGTTAAACTATAGTCATGTGATTAATAGATATAACACGGAACACACACTCTCACTTCATCACATCAGCACTATTAAAACATTTTTACAGTAACATGAAAACATCCCGCTCATTTATTTAGTCTGTGGTTTGTCAATACTTACTTAATTACAATTCTGTGTGCTTGTAACCAGACAGACTATTGTTCTTCGTTATGTAATTTTTACACAAAAGAGGGACCATACATTCTCACCTCAACTCCCATCTCAATAAAATCACTTTGTTTAGATATCTGACTGTGACTTGCGACTTATGTTAGGTGATCTCGGCCAAGTGAGTCCATGTAGACATGGTAAAGAGCAACTGAATCAAGCGATTATCACCACAGTCCTCCACTTGCGGCTCTTGTACCTCATTGTCCAGTTATCACAGAAGCTGTGCTGTCGATTGTGTTGTACAGAAAGCTGGAATAAATGAAACACATTATTAGCGAGCTATTTCTGAATTACAAGGCTCAGGCAGTCCTTCTGATGATGCAAAAGTGATTTCAATGCACATGATATTGATAATGAATATGGTTTCTACAATAGGTAATCTCAGCTAGTAAACAATTTGTACCACGATATATTATTTGCTGAATATCTTCAAAATGATGTGACAGCCTCTTTATAACCGAAAACATGGAAATGGAATGATGTGCATGCGCTATGATATTTCACGAACATACTTAAAGGGAACGTAAACTCTGCGGTAAAACACCGCGGAAATTATACAAGAGTCCCAATACATTAATAAAATCGTGACAAATATTTTTTCTCATTTTTTTCCAATGAATGAGACAGACGCAAACATAGAAAATACCGTGATTTGGAATTTCTTGGGGGCGCCGCCATGTTTGTTTTGGGCAGGATTTTTATCCAATGGGAAAGCGTAAAATTCAGTTTTGCCGATAATCTCCTACGTCATCGGACATTCTCTGAGTCGAGATAACATGGCCGCATATGGTCGTTTTCATGCACTCCTCCGTTCCCCGACTAACAGAGGCAATGCTATCGATTAGCTTTGATGTAGAATACAGCTTGATTCTAACAGATATTCTACGATGCCGGGCCGCTCTGCATTTTGGCTGTCATAATGTACCAGGTAATCCCGACACGTCGCACTGTCATCCTCGTTCATGTTTGTAAGCTACGGTCTGGAATACTGCACCTCTGCAAATTGACGCGTTTTTACCTCCAGAGGCAGATGAACTAGTGTCCACTGACGTCACGATTCTTCAAACATGGAGGCCTCTATGTTCGTATAGTGTAACGAAGTTAAGACGTTTAGTACTGCTTTGAAAAAATTGTAAAAAATATCTGATAAACGATTTGGATTCTATGAGGAAAAAGCTTTAACTGGCCATGCACGGTTCACCAGAGTTTACGTTCCCTTTAACATTCTCCAACTTTAATGTATCTGACATTTAACTCATACCTGGAAAATTTTGTATGGGAGTTCACAGAGTGAAGTTTTGCTCACCTTTTATTCCTCCTACGATGTTACTTTTTAGTGCAGGCAGATTCCCATAGCTATATCGTCAAGGGTGAGGCCTCGTAAGCGGTAGGTACTGGGTTCGATCCCAGGCCGGGTCATACCTAAGACTTGAAAAATGGAACTTGTTGCTCCCTCGCTTACGCTCAGCATTAAGAGGATAGAACAAGGACTGGTTCGCTCGGTGTCAGTATAATATGACTGAGTGGGGTGTCATGTCTGCCTACAGCATGATATTTCAGTGGGACAGCACTATAAAATGGCAGCATTAGATCTGCTCTGTTACAAGTAGGTTCCCCTGCCCCTCCCCCACCCCTCCCTTCCCTTCCCCGTCGTGATATAGCTGAAAAAATGTTGAAAGCGACGTTAAATCCTATTCATTCACTCACTCACTCGTCTTCAAGAGCGAGTCTGACCAAGCTGACATCAGATATTGACTGTTTCATTCTCCTAAATGGTGTTTTGCATTTGTTGGCGGTACTGGTATATTGCTCCCAGGCGACAGTTCAACCATCTAAAACAGAGTATAAACATTTCAATGAAACAACGGTAAAATTACACCTCCTTATGCCAATGTTTGCCAATCCCTCAGGATTTATCAGTAATGACTATTTTTGCATTACTTCCCAGAAAACATGTATGCATGAATACCATTGAAATATATCCAAATTGAGATTTTGACTGATTTGCATAGTAAACAGCTCAGAGCAAAGGACTAACTGGGATACATATGCCGCTTGGGATTTTAAATCCAAGTTTGGATATTTAAATATATCCTAATTGCGATATTGTGATTATTTCTCACACTATGCTCGTAATAGCGAATTTCGGCATCTAAACTACAAAAACAAGATAGAATCTTCTTCACAAATCTGCCAATTGCAATTGTATAATTTTACTGACTTTTACTCGCCAAAATTATTCTCTGCTATATTGCGATTATGTGCATTATTTTTTCGGGTTTTCGGGTTTTCGGGCAGTATACTTCCCATCACTCACCAAGGTTGTATGTCTTTATACGAATAGAATAATTAGCAAAATATGCCAGGTTGACTGAAACCTGAATATTCTACTTATGACATGGATATTTTATCCCAACTGGGATATATATCCCAGTTATTACTTTTTCCCTGACCTGCTAAGGGGTCACGTCCAATCGAACGAGACGATTTCTCGATAAACGAGTAAAACCGATAAATATCTCGTCTCGAATGGTCCCGGTTTATCTCTATCGGTTGTTGTCCCGGTTTGCTCCCGGATTTCTCTCGAAGCAGAAGACCATTTCGAGAATGGAATCGAGATACCGTCAAATAAAACTTTGAACCATTTGGGAGGCGTAGGTTCCTTATATATATACACTGAGGCAGCGAGATTAATCTGGTCGAGTATATATGCATTTAAACACGAATAATGAATGAAATTGAACATGACTCATTTAATATTATTTTGTTATTCCGTCTAAAGATCTGTAGTCGCATACTTGCTTTGACAGCGCAATTTCTCTGCACGTCATGAGTGGAAAGAAACGCCACAAATTCAAAATATATAAACGGGCTCAGTTATACAGCATGTATGAGATACTTTGAGGAACTCCGAACTGAAATAAATTTTGCAAGTCTAAAATTTCATATGTTCCTCTGAACGTATATCAGAAAAGAGGATCTTTAACGTCAGTGATGTCGTCCGTATTCACACGTAAAGTGGATATGAAGACCACAGGAGCGGCTGGAAACCATAGAGTAATATAAACATAAACACTCGATCGAAGATTTCGAACAAACAACACGCGGTATCGTTTATATTAAAATTCAATGTATGCGTTGGTCTAAAGTGTGATTGCTCTCTGAATGGGATGGTAATTACATTATCTGGCGAATTTCCTAGACACATGAAATCAGCAAAAAAGAATAGAACGTGGGTGTATTACCAGCGCCGCCAGCAGTGCTGTTTCAGTTTTTTCTTTTAAAGAAATTAACCCCTCTCACTTCGCTGTTGTTTCAAGCGGATGGTTTTTCACAGACCGACTGTGGCGTGGATTAATTCCGATTGTCAGTATTTCCGCTAACCATTTCCGGGCAAGCTTATGTCACGAATAAACGTTGTTGATATAATCTTCTTATTTGAACAAAACTGTAATTGTCAGTAAATGAAATCTGCAATGAATCATACCAATTATAAAACAAATTATTAGTATCAGTTTCGATTGTCAGTATTTCCGCTAACCATTTCCGGGCAAGCTTATGTCATGAATACATTTTATTGACATAATCTCCTTATTTGAACAAGACTGCAATTCTCAGTAAAATGAAATCATACCAAATTATAAAACGAATTACACATCGACGTTAATACTCCGATCAAACAAATAACATAGCTTTCATTTTTCAGTTGAAGCGATCCAAGTTTGGTCCAAAACACTTTACAGAACAATAATTAACGTATGCTTCCATACCACTATTATTTAGATAATATCCCGTTGATGTACAAGTTATTCCGCGACGGATACCAGTCAGATATACAATCAATTATCGATGTAAGAGAATATCATTCAATTATATATTCATAATTAAAATATAACAGGAAGCATCTGGACATAGATATACCGAATAAATGATGAATAACATGGAAAACAACTTTAAAAAAATCTTGTTCTTGATTCTGTTTTGGCCGCGATATACGTATGCGACGAGCGCCCCCAAAATATAGTACCCCTGCAAATTAGAAGTAAAGATAAGCCAAATTAACAGCAACAAAACACGGACATATTGAAACCGGGACCCCTTCGAGATTACCGATCTAGTTTGTATTCATCTCGAAATCCGGGACATTTCGATCGAGATAGAACCGGGAGCAAACCGGGAGATGTTGCCAGGGGTCCCGGTTCTGCCCTCCCGGTTTCAGCCGAGAAATTTCTCGATCCACCTCGAAGGCATCGAGAAAGTGACTCGATTAATTGGACGTGACCACTAAAGTAGCCTAGAAAATCGTGATAGAATCTACTTCACAAAAAGGAAAATGCGATTGTATGATTCAGGCACTCTGATTTGAGGTGAGCTGTCCTATGCTTTAAGTTAGACTACTCGCCTCATATCAGAATGAATGCAATTTTGCTCACTTTTTCTCGCAGAAATTAAGTTACGTGCGATATTGTTTTGTGTTGTTGTTGCAGTGCGAACAGAATAACTACTGTCTCTCGCACATAATATTTCCGATATGTTTTCGGCGATATTTCGGAGACAATTTATTGGACGACATCATCATCATTTGAAACTTTACACAGCAGATACATGTAATGTTAAAAGACAAATAATTTTATTCCAGATTATCAAGAAAATCCTTCCAGGAGCTTCCAGTAGTTCTCAATAAATCGCGAAAACAAAAATTAGATGGGAGATTTGCGAGTTACTTTTTGACGTCACGACTTCAAGCGTGCACGTTATAACATAATTGGCAGATCAACGTCATCGTGGTCCCAAAATAACGTGGTTACCTTTTAATGAAATATGGGGAATAAATTAGTATTTTTTAGTTTATATAGTGTGTGAAGTTTCAATGTCGTACGCTAAATTGCCTCCGAAATATCAACAAAACGTCTCGGATATATTATCTGGGACAGATAGTAGTAAAATATGCCAACTTGAAAACATGGAAGTATCAGTTAGTGCTTTTTTCTGACCTGTTCATCTAGGCATATATACTTACTGGTACTTGCCTTGTTCCGATAACAGTACTGTTGTTGCTGTTGTTGTTCAAACAGCGACTTCTCTCTTCTTTCTTTCTTCACTTCTCAGTGTTATTATCGTATTAATATGCCTCAGTGGTTGACCCCTTCTAGTCCTACATCACTATGGCCGTACATTAAGAATTTGAAACACAAAAGCACCTTTGCTGGATCGAACAAAATAATATAAACTGCCAAAGAGTGACACGTTCACTGAAATCGTGACAAAGAAATCCCGGTACACCAAAACGCAGAACGAGGCTTTGCGGGGTTCCCTAGCCAACCTGTATATATAAGTAATGTAACAGTAAGTCAGGGTACCAGGCTAGTCGAAGTCAAAATCATCAGAGCGAAAGTAACAGCCGCTCTAAACAACAGATCGGCTGTTCTGTCAATTACGGTCCGTAATTGCCACTCGTACAACCGGCTTTCCATAAAAATGGTCATTGATACTTGAGTTAAATTTCTACAACTTGGCGAAGTGAATGATTGTACGTCTATTTAAATAATTCAGAACACTTATCTCAGCGGGGATCACAGAATTGACCATACAAGATTTGTCATGGCCGTCACTCATTAACTAAGAATTAATAAAGATGGTCATAAAAATGTGGTTCGAAAAAGTGACGATATCACTGCTAGTCAAACTATATATGCGACCACAATTTATATGGTTGCAACTCGTTAAGCACATGGAAAGTGACCATAACAATTTGGGTCGGAAAAATGACCATGTACATGATAGTCGATATATAGATTCGACCATAAAAGTTATGGTCAGCAATTGTGACTAGATAATGATGACCATAATTTTTATGGTCGCATCCCGTTGACCATATATTTATGACCATCATTTTTATAGTCACACCCTGGGCAGCCATAATTAATATGGTCGCAGCGACCATATGTTGTGGACAGTGTACTCTGCGTGATAGGATGTAAGGTTTAAAATGAAACTCTCAGTGTTTCTTCATTCTTGGGCGCCAGGAAAAAGGGCACTTTAAAGTGGAGTGAGGGGGCAAAATCTCACGCCTCACCCCAAGCTAGACATTCTGGGATCTCATCTTCTTATGGTATTATTTTGGTTCCGTTGATGGACCGTTATGGAGTAAAACGCTACCCGCACAGGTAAGCATAACCACAAGATGGCCGCTATGATAAGGCCAGGATTACGTAATATTTAATAATTTCGTTTTCTGCAGATGTTTTGGACGGATATTTTTAATCTCTTATTAAAGCAATTTTCTACAAATAACCCGAGGATTTTATTAAAAAATAAATATGTCTTTGAAGTAATCATTTACTGCACACTTCTATGCCAGAAAAGGCAATGATCTGGATCAATAACTTCCAAAATGCAGTCATCATCGCAGGTTTACTCACGATACTTTGCTCGGAGTTGTTTGCAAGTAGGCTAAAAATGATGCTGAATGGACAAGTTGAATCTTCCCAAAGTGTTAGCTCTCAATTTTTTTCTATAACCGGGAAAATGACGGAGTGACCCGCTGAAAAAGGCTCCTAGTCACTTACATACATTTAGGAGTCGTCAGTTATTATGCATGCGGATCACTTAATCTGCTTGTTAATAAGGCAATCACAGCACAATCACAGGAACCCGCACCCCATAGATCGATGATATTCTGACGGTACTGCCTTCAAAGACAACACCATGTGAGAATTTCTGAGAGAGAAAAAAAAATTAAGGTTGAACGTCACGTTCAGCAATATTTCAGCTATATAGCGACAATCAAACAAAATTCTGAGTATTCAACTTAATAACTTAGTAATCTAACACATTAAAACTTATACAACAAACCGATTTCTCTCAAATAACCTAAGATACAGTCTTCTTTCACCCGAAGATCTTCTAACGTAGCTGCTCGATAAAAGGAATATCTTAAAATCTATGCAGTCGATAAGAACATGTTTCACTGTGAGATTTCGTGGCATGGAATACACCTTGGACTGGCTCTTTTTGTCTGGAACAGGGCGAAGCAAATTTGGCTGCTTGCCAACACTGGTACACGCACTATAGCCGGCTGACCCCTGACCCAATAACTGCGCAGAGCCATCTGGGCAGCTTATGAGTGTGATTAGGCCAGCCAACGAGTGATGCGGTCAAAGGAAAGAAAATCCGCAAGTTCACATTTTTTAACTCCGAAGGGATAAAACCAACCAAAAACGTTTGTCCTTTGGACGGCCCAAATAAAATTTTGGGGAATTTTGGACGGCCTTATATTTACGTGGACGTATTGCTGGACGGTCAAGTGTCTTTTCAAACTGCCGATATTTCCTCCGCCAAGTTCATGAAAAAGTTCTTGAATCAGCCGTAAACTATTCTCCGCTCCTTCAACATGTATACAAATCCCTGCTGCACGTAACGGACATTTTGATATTTCCCCCGTCAGCATTCGTATCTAATTCAATGTCTAGGTTTTAGATTCCACTCGGCAGAGTTGACCGACCGATAAAATCTCCGCGACCTATAAAATCTCCGCCACAGATTACTCTGCCTCGCATCTTTCAATAGCGTATAATATTTAATGCGGTTACCCCTGCTTGGAGACGACATACTTCACACAAGTTCTCGTATGCTGACTTTTCAACATGCAGAAGATTACGCGTCTGGAGCGCGAGGCAAAATTTTGAACAAAGTGATAACGAAAGTGACAGTGAGGAAGAAGACGAAGTGAGGGACAGAAGTCCGGTTAAAAAGGAAAATGCCACTAGTTCTGTGGCCCACAGTTGGGACGAGTCTGGGGACAGTCGCACGACGCTTCCACGTGTTAGACGTTTCCCGAAAGAGTGCCTTACCAAATACCCGTGGATAGATTCGATGACGCGGGGAATGTCCTGTTCTGCTTCGATTGCCGAAAGTTTGGGGTGGCAGGAAGCAGGTCATTTGGAGAAGTAATTTCCGGTATGTCTTCGCGACAATAATTTAGTATGACACAGAACTCACACAGAACTCTGTCCTAGTGATTTTAACTCGTCCACACTTTCTCAACACAATGGATTCGTCCGTGGACATGCATGGGCTGTACTTTGGAGTCCAGTAAGCGGACCAATTCATTTTCGTAGTAGGGGTGAAATAAAATTATAATGCAGGCAGTTTGTGTTTGTACAGTTTAGTAGGCGTGAAATAAAATTTAATGCATTCAGTTTGTTTGTACAGTTTAGTGCAATCAATTATAAAAGAGCAAAGACTAAAATTACTCAATGTACACAAAAATTGGTAAGAAGAATTAGTTATAATTAAGAATAAAATAACTTGACTCTAAATCAATGAAGGAACATAAGTTTATTTCCAGAAACAAAATCAATGAATAAAATAGCATTATTATAAATATGCAGAACAAGTTTAACAATTTATTTCATAATTGTAGGCTTAAAACTATGGCCTGAGTTTTGATAATGCACATGACAAATAAGTGTTGTAAATGCCTCAGATTCGATCATCCGAGAGCATTAATGACCCCAGAGCTTCTGGGACCCTGGGCGGGCACGTGTAAATTAAATTTCTAAGAACGATGGGGATTTCTATTGACCAGTACATACAACAAATTGGTATCCATTGCATACGATTACGAGGCAATCAGGTAAAGCTAGCAGCACTCATGCTTCTGATTGTGTATGCTTTTTTACATCATTTAATTTCAAAGGTCACAGTAAACTACAGGTTTTATAGTGAGGATGAAGCTTCCAGGTCTAACTGTTCTTATTTTGGCAGTTTATGGATTATGCAATTGTTTGTATGTAGGTATTATTTGCCGGCTCTCATAACAATGGCAAATGACGTGGAAGCAAATCCTGGGCCTCCTGCCCATATAATTAGCAGCACAAAGATTGTTCATGGTAGCTTTCATCAAGAAGCTCAAATATTCTTTGCGATGTCCAGAGGTAAACAGTGTATGGCAAACTGTATTTGTTTTCATGCAATACAGGTAACTCATTTCACACAGCGAACTCTAGATCACTCCCGATTCTTGTAACCGCGAAAAGGCTTATTGCACCCTATCTCTTTTCATGTTATCGAGTAGGCCTACATATTTTGTCTTCCCTGACTCGAGTGCCCACTAGCGGGCAGGGGCAAATAACTCTTACGGTGACAATTCGGAAACTCCCGAAAATCGAAATAGATGTACACTATTCTGAAGCAACGAATCGATATTGCACATCCATTACTGTTCCAGACAATAGTACGCTTGAGTACTTTCATTTGGTAAATATTCTTGAGTTGATCGTGTATGGCCGATTATACATCGCCTGATCATGGCTTGATCGAAATGTTTCTGGTTGTTCAGATGAGTATAGCCTACAGTTTTTTTAACTCATGAATTTTCTTATTATTCACAGTATCCCATAAAGATTGAAAGATAGAGGGACTGAAATCGCTTAATGGGATTCCAACAGGATCAACATCATCGAAGCATTATCGATCGAATTCACATACCCTACACTTTGCTCCACAAAATACCCGAAAACTTTCACAACAGTCTGCACCTCAATAATATTTCCGACTGCGCATGCTGACAATGACATCACAAACCAAAGTGTCCACCCCAGTTTGATTCTGCCCAACGACAGTTTCAATATGACACCACACACGACAAATTTGGACCATGTATGGCCCACTTAACTTCTGATACATGGCGAAAGAATATAGCATGAGCATTCGAAGCATATAAAATTTAGCGAGGTAGGGCGATTTATAATTTTGTTTCGGGCGAGAGAGCGATTTCTCGTTTCTCGCCTATTGCTATATTTTACTATATAGGGTATAGGAATATTCACTATAGCTCTATAGTGTAATTTATTTTTGTCTAATATTTGATCAATAAATGATTAGATTGTCTCAGGATAGGCTAATAAAATATTTTAACAATTACAATTTATTTTTTTTGTAAAGTTTGGCTTCACTGTACAAATTTATTGTAAATTTTACAGTAAGTTACTGGCAGCAAAGGTGCCAGTAAGTTACTGTAAAATTTACAGTATAATGTTACTGTAATTATTACAGTAACTTACTGGCAGCAAAGGTGCGAGTAACTTACTGTAAATATGCAATAATATATTGTTACTGTAAATTTGTTATATGATTTCAAACAGATAATTCTCAAAAAAGAAAACCACGAAGTAACACAACGGAAGGATATTCCGTTTTTATCATGGTTTTCCTGACAATATGACAAGTTATTGTCTCTTTGTCAAGCAGATAAACTGAAAACTATATTGAACACGGAATGTATTACCACTGTATATACATATATGAAGGTGCCGGAACTAGTGTTCGACTATCCCATATATTGTATCATAAGCCCAACACCCACATACATGATTTTACATACATCAACGAGATGTTTACGTCAGTTTCACACATTTAAATGCACTGTAAACAAAATTACTGTAATTTTACAGCTAAAAGAGCTGGCAATTTTGAGACCAGTGGTTTTAACTGTAGATTCACACCATTAGCAATTTGTATATGTACATTTGATACCACTGTATATTTACGAAACAAGTCTTTGTAAATAAACAGCAAGAACAAATGTTAATTTGCTTGAAATTGTTTTTTTTTACAGAGAAAATTGTGTTTTCACAGTGAATTTACACCTCGGTTTACACTGGTTATAATTGCAGGGTTACAGAACCCTTTAGTAAATCTGCACTTGAGAATGCTGTGGATTTACGATATTCACCGCTGTAAATGAACATGAAGTGTTGGTGTTGTACTACACCATCAACAAATGTGAAATAACATCGACGGCTGCTGCCCTGCAGACTAGTCTTTGTAAATAAACAGCAAGTTCAAAGGTTAATTTGCTTGAAATTGTTTTTTTTACAGAGAAAATTGTGTTTTCACAGTGAATTTACACCTCGGTTTACACTGGTTATAATTGCAGGGTTACAGAATCCTTTAGTAAATCTGCACTTGAGAATGCCGTGGATTTACGATATTCACCGCTGTAAATGAACATGAAGTGTTGGTGTTGTACTACACCATCAACAAATGTGAAATAACATCGACGGCTGCTGTCCTGCAGACTATGCACATGTAGTATTACCAGAACTACTGATGTTTGATTGCATCTTATTTGAATGTTAATCTACAGCGACTTGCTGTTAAATTACACAACTAACTAGTCTATTTACTGACTGTGCTAAGATAAAGATACGCATCTACTGCTGAATCACAGTTAATTTGTATGCCAAACGGCATTGTTTCCTGCTGTTTAATTACTGTGTTTGGCTGTAAATCTACACATTTGCACTTGTGAATTCACAGCAAATGCATGTGTAACATTACTTGATGTACCGCTGTTGAAATAAAAGTTAATCAAGTGCAGATGTACACTCGATCAAGTCAGACATTCATTTACATCAGTACTTGCTATTAAATTACACAGAATTTATATGTATATAGGCACTGGTCAATGCACAATCGCAGGGTTTCTTATTGTACAATTACACCCATTGTTACAATAAAATTACATAATATTTGCGTATAGATTTACAGCACCTGTCATCGACAGTTTTTTTTCTTGCGGTTGCATATAGAGTAAATTTACTGGGTATATAGATGAAAAATGACAGCGGAGGTGGCTGTAAATTAGTAACTACATTTCTACAGTAACAAGTGCTGGTAATTTTGAGACCAGTGCACTGCACATCTACATCTATTTAATGTCACACTCAAGAATATTTCACTTATATGGCGTCAGCCAGTTTTACTGGTGGAGGAAGCCGAACCATCGCCCGTCGGCAAGTAACTAGCAAACTTTCAGTCTCCTGCATCAATGGGGCTCAAATCTGTGCCTGTTGAGCGGTGTGAAGCTAGGTATATACTGGTATGAAGGGGTTTAACTAAACCAACTACGGCCAAGGCGACAAAGAATATGCACCTTAGCAGTAGTTGGTGTGAAGCTAGCTGTCACCAGCGAAGTGGTTCAGACCACTCGGTCGCCAAGGGTTCTCTACACAAACAAAAGAATGTTAAACTGAATACTACATACATGTAGAATTTATTCATCACCTGAAACTTCAATTACTGGAAATACAAGCATAGCTATCGGAACTTGAATGTTAATTAACCCACTGCTGTAACAATAAACTGTTCAAGTTTAACCAAAAGCAAGTTACGAGCAAAATTTCTATGTAATTCACTGAAATAAAAAGTTATCCCGCCACATTTTAAACACCAATCACTCGAACTAATTGATACTAAGTTAATCATCTACTGTTAGGTTACCTAATTATGCACCCCGTATTCTTTGAAGACCTCAACTGTATTCAAAAATCACTGTTCATACGATACTTGTGTCAAATACAAGCTCATTAAGCAAACGATCTATTATAATTCCAATGGAATTAAATACACTGTTAAACAACATAATCAGCTATTGTTATGCCATCATTTATATACCTGTAATACTTCCAAGTCCTGTGCGATCCATTAATGAAAAGACTAATTGCTTCAATGTACAGTGACTACTGAACTTACATAAAACCAACACATCATGAAACTACTAATTGTAAAATTTCTCATCGATATGAACTGGAACAATTGTTTCAAAGGTTGGCCAGAACAATTTTTGCTTCATAACAACTATACATGTATAGCTATTGTTGCCATTATACGAATACACGTAATTTTCATCGTGTAGGGTTTCAGCATCACTATGTAAAAACAAATCACTAATAATTGATTTCACGTTAATCAGCATTTGTTTGGTTACCAAATAATGCACCTCATGTTATTTTAATACTGTAACCGCATTCTATAATCACTGTGCCTTGGATACATTCTGGTGTAAAATCAACCATAAGCATATTAAGTGAACATGAAAAGCAATGCATCAATTCCAATAGAATTAAATACATTGTTGAACAAAATAATCAGGTATTGTTATGTCATCATTCAAATAATAATTCCAAGTCCATCTATTAATGAAAAGACCATACTATAAATGCATCAATGTACAGTGAAATACTGAACCAACATAAAACCAAGACATCGTAACACTTCTAATGACCCTCTCTCACTTTATTGGGAAAACAAAGAACAGCTGGTCTGTTCAATGACCCATGACTTCAGCGGAGTGGTAAACTGGGGAGTCTATTTTCTCTTTGCCTCATCTTTCAACCTGGGAGATTATTCTGAACCAATGATTTGTCACTCAAGTTTATATACATGTACTAGTTTGCTTTGAATACTGAGAAAATATGGTACACACGTGTGAATAAAATTGTGTGAGTTATCATCAGTTGAAAATAATCTCACAGGTTAAAAGATCGGGGCCAAGAGAAAACAGACTCCCCAATTTACTACCCAGCTAAAATCACAGGTCACTGAACAGGCACGATCTTCTTCGTTTTCCCAATAAAGTAGGAGAGGGTCATTGTACAACTTTTAATTATCATGAACCAGTATAAATGTTTCAAATGTTGACCAGAACAATTGTTTTCAGAACAACTGTAGCTATAGTCACTAGAAAATAATTGATTCTAATTTAACCATCTATCATGTCTATTGTTAGGTTACCTAATTATGCACTCCGTATTCTTTGAAGACCACAACTGTATTCAATGCGAAGCTGCGCATCTGAAAACCCCTCGGCTCTGGGCGCCAGCCATTCATAATGTATTCAATCTTTTATACAGATTATGAAAAAAAAACCTCGAACGTTTCCGTCCAATCAGAGAAACCAGTATTCATTACATAAGTCTGTTGATGCATCGACGATGTATACCAAATTTTACATCGAGCATTTGAAAATTTTCAGAGATAGAGATCATTAATGATTTCGCATAAATTAAAGATGGCCGCCCATCCGTCCCACCACTCAGAGAAACTGATGTGGTTATTCATTGCAAGTCTCTTGATACATGGATTCTGTGTACCAAGTTTCATATCGAACACTGAAATGGTATCAAAGATATACATCATTAAAGATTTTGCATAAATTAAAGATGGCCACCAAGCCCTTTCCGCCCAATCAGAAAAACCAGAACTGTCTATTGATACATCGATGATGTATACCAAAGTTTAATCGAGCACAAGTTGAACGGTATCAGAGATATAGATCATTAATGATTTCGCATAAATTAAAGATGGCCGCCCATCCTTCCCGCCACTCAGAGGAACTGATGTGGTTATTCATTGCAAGTCTCTTGATACATCGATGCTGGATACCAAGTTTCATATAGAACACTGAAATGGTATCAAAGATATACATCATTAAAGATTTTGCATAAATTAAAGATGGCCACCAAGGTTTCCGCCCAATCAGAAACGCCAGAACTGTCATTTATCGTAAGTCTATTGATGCATCGATGATATATACCAAATTTTACATCGAGCACTCGAACAGTATCAGAGATAGAGATCATTAATGATTTTGCATAAATTAAAGATGGCCGCCCATCCTTCCCGCCACTCAGAGGAACTGATGTGGCTATACATTGCAGATCTCTTGATACATCGATGCTGTATACCAAGTTTCGTATAGAACACTTGAATGGTATCCGAGATATATATCATTAAAGATTTTGCATAAATTAAAGATGGCCGCCAAGGTTTTCACCGAATCAGGGAAACTGGTTTGGTCATTCCTTTGAAGTTTCTTGAAGCAACGATAATCTATACCAAGTTTCACACTGAACAGAGAAATGGTACCTAAGATACACAAGGTTAATGATTTCGCATAAATTAAATATAGCCGCCAAAGTTTCCACCAATCAGGTCCAGATTCAATAGGATTCTGGGTCACGAGCATACGGATGTGCACTGCAAGTTTGGTGTGCTTAGGGTAAGTCGTTCTAAAGATATCTTGGTAACGAGAAAGGTGTGACGGACAGACGGACGGACAGACGGACAGACGGACGGACGTACATGGCGACAATACCCTTCGGCCAAATTTTTGCCGAGGGGTAAAAATCACTGTTCATACGACACTCGTGTCAAATACAAGCTCATTAGGCAAACGATCTATTATAATTCCAATAGAATTAAATACATTGTTAAACAACATAATCAGCTATTGTTATGCCATCATATATACCTGTAATACTTCCAAGTCCTGTGCGATCCATTAATGAAAAGACTAATTGCTTCAATGTACAGTGACTACTGAACTGACATAAACCAACACATCATGAAACTACTAATTGTAAAATTTCTCATCGATATGAACTGGAACAATTGTTTCAAAGGTTGGCCAGAACAATTTTTGCTTGATAACAACTGTACATGTATAGCTATTGTTGCCATTATACGAATACACGTCATTTTCATCGTGTAGTGTTTCAGCATCACTATGTAAAAACAAATCACTAATAATTGATTCCACGTTAATCAGCTTTTGTTTGGTTATCAAGTAATGCACCTCATGTTATTTTAATACTGTAACCGCATTCTATAATCACTGTGCCTTGGATACACTCTGCTGTAAAATCAACCATAAGCATATTAAGTGAACATGAAAAGCAATGCATCAATTCCAATAGAATTAAATACATTGTTGAACAAAATAATCAGGTATTGTTATGTCATCATTTAAATAATAATTCCAAGTCCATCTATTAATGAAAAGACCATACTGTAAATGCATCAATGTACAGTGAAATACTGAACCAACATAAAACCAAGACATCGTAACACTTCTAATGGCCCTCTCTCACTTTATTGGGAAAACAAAGAACAGCTGGTCTGTTCAGTGACCCATGACTTCAGCGGAGTGGTAAACTGGGGAGTCTATTTTCTCTTTGCCTCATCTTTCAACCTGGGAAATTATTCTGAACCAATGATTTGTCACTCAAGTTTATATACATGTACTAGTTTGCTTTGAATACTGAGAAAATATGGTACACACGTATGAATAAAATTGTGTGAGTTATCGTCAGTTGAAAATAATCTCCCAGGTTAAAAGATCGGGCCAAGAGAAAACAGACTCCCCAGTTTACTACCCAGCTAAAATCACAGGTCACTGAACAGGCACGATCTTCTTTCGTTTTCCCAAGAAAGTGGGAGAGGGTGATTGTACAACTTTTAATTGTCATGAACCAGTATAAATGTTTCAAATGTTCACCAGAACAATTGTTTTCAGAACAACTGTAGCTATAGTCACTAGAAAATAATTGATTCTAAGTTAATCATCTATTGTTAGGTTACCTAATTATGCACTCTGTGTTCTTTGAAGACCTCAACTGTATTCAAAAATTAAACATTTATAAACAATGTTACTATTTATAACCAAACCAAACCTGCTTTGATTGATGCCTTAATCTCCGCCAGGAATACAATACAAACGATAAAACGGAAGTTTTAAAACAAAAGTTATCTCCCCTGGGGAGTTATCCCCCGGGGAGTAGTCTCCCCTTAGGGGAGCTCTCTCTGCTCAGCCAGGATATAAAAGCCAGCTCCCAGTATACTCTTCCTCTTTCCTCATTGTTATAAACCGAGACCTGTAGTGTACAAGGCCGCGGAGTGAGGGGAAGGATGGGAGGGCCATTACATCAAAGCAGGTTTGGTTTGGTTATAAATAGTAACATTGTTTATAAATGTTTAATATTTATTGCCCAAACCGACACCTGCTTTGATTTATGCCTCACTACCAACATATGGAGGTGGGAACCTCGGCCTTGTAGTATTTGCAATGGCAGGCTGAATATCCGCTGAGATAATCACAAACAAGACAATAATATTCAACAAGAAAACCCTGGTCAGAAACACAGAAGGTAGTCATGGATATAACAAGTGGCTACTTATCTTGTTGCATGTCTCCATGCATGTAGCTGTGGTCTTGGATGTGGAGTACAGTGTTACCCGCCGTACAGGACTCAGACCCTCTTGCCGCAATGAGTACTTGGGGCGCAGCATGTATGAGTTGGGATCTTCTATCGCCAATGTAGCATACAAGGTGTCCGTCTCTGTGATTGTGGTAGGGGTGCGCAGACTTACCACCATAGTAACAAAGGAACCTAAGTGCCAGAGTTCGGAGGATAAGCAAGAATGAGATGGAACAAACCTCCATCGTGCATTCCCGGCGACTAACAGTACCCTAGTCAGTCCACATTCCGCCTTACGTCCAACTCTGTGTACTTTAGCCCTTGATGCTGACACTGTACTGTTAAGAGTTGACAGCGGAGCTTCTGAGTCTACGTCTTCATCAATCCTCTGTAGTTTAGTCCATGTTGCTGACACTGGACCCCCTAGGATGGACGCAGATGACTCAGCTGAGATGATCTGGAAGAAGAAATCAAAGTTTTAACCTGAAATGACACAAACAAATCTGCAGTAAAGACAAAGATTAAAATCATAATTGTGTCAAGCCTTAAAAGATAACTTGAGAGACGGCGGCTGGCCAACTGACCTATTACTTGTCTTAGGTGACCTAAAAAGAGCACAGATATGACAATAATTCTCAACAAAAAGAACCCTGGTTGGTGACGCAGAGGTTAATTATGGAGTAGTAATAGAAGTTACTTATCTTAGAATGTCTTCATCCAGGTAGCTGTGATCGTGGTAGTGGTGCTAACTCTTACCGCCATAGTAACACAGGTACCCGAGCACCATGAGTTCGGGGGTAAGCATGTATGAGATGGGAAGAAACCTCCATCGTCTGTACAAGGTGGCCCACTGACACCATCGTCAGTCCACATTCCGCCTTACGACCAACTCTGTGTACTTTAATCCCAGATGCTGACACTGGTCTGATGCGAGTTGACAGCGGAAGCTCTGAGTCTACTCTACGTCTACGTCAACTCTCTGTACTTTACTGTTGCTGACACTGGTGACCTGAAAATAAACATTATTATTACTCACAAAAGTGTCAGTTCTTTGTACGTTGAACTCGTGAGTTGACCACGGGTGACTCAGCCGAGATGATCTAGAAGGTCATAGCTTCAACCTGAAATGACAAGCAAATCTGCAGTAAAGGCAAAGATTAAAACTCTTCATTGTGTCAGGCCGTGATTGATGACTTGAGAGTCGGTGGCTGGCAAGCTGACCTATTACTTCTTTCTTAGGTGATCATGTAGTATGTGGACATATCATATGACGGAGAGATGAGATGATACAGCAAGCTGGTTGACTTGCTGCGATGATGAAAATGGCCCCCCCCCTCTCTTTTTGAAAAGTTACTTGACCACGTGCTGGGCAGCCACCAGCGGCACAAGTGTGGTCACTCTATCTGAATGCACTGACATATCTCTCAGATAGAAATTGAAGTTTGTCGTCCAAGCCTTACAGGACTGGACAATGTCATGAAGAAACAAGTTCTTCCATAAAGGCCATGATGTAGCGATGGCACGAATTTCTGAGAAGCAGTAGATAGTAGTGGGGGAGCGTCAATGGCCAATTGATATGACCACTTTATGGTCCTCATCAACCAACGAAGCAATGGAATTCTTAGTAATGTCACGCACTGCATACGGCCGAAGGGACAAGAATAATAGACGACGAGAGCCCCGACCGGAAACGGTACGAGTGAGATATAAACGATAACTCTTCTCGCGACTCTACCCATTCGGCCAGCTCACACCTGTACTGGCGAATGGCTCGAACAGGGTATAACAGAATGTCGTCTACAAAGTCGTACACGAAGTGTGATAACGCAGGGAAGGAGAACAAACGTTGAGCACACGGACCCAAGTGAACAGACTTATATTTGGCGATGAACTCAGGAATGGGTCGACAGGAAACGCGAGACCAATCCGCCGTCCAGGTCATAGATGATCTCTCAAGAGTATGAAGTTCAGACACTCTAGACGCCAAGGCAAAGCCGCCAGAAAAACAGTCTTGTAGGCAAAGGCCTAAAGACAGGCGGACTGTAAGGGTTCAAGGGCGGACGAATCAGAGCACACAGAACCCCACCAATATCCAAATACGGAAACAGCTGGCGAGTAGGGCGAGCCGTAACACGAAAGAGCGAATGAGCGCAGAGATATTGTAGTTAGAGTAATGTCGATGCCGGCAGAAAAACGTAAAAAACCCTAGCCAAAGCAGAACGATACCCCTCAATGGTGCTGATTTGAAACTTCTTATCACGATGGAGGTGAAGGAGGAAAATCAGCTACTAAGGAAAAACCGAGGCAGAGTCGGGATCGGCATCACGTTCTCGGCACCAGGAGACGAAATAGACCCATTTCGCTTGATAGCTGCGAAGTAGAAGACCGATTGGATGAAAAACATCGTCTTTTTTTTTTTAAATTGATGTGAAATCTGGCATCCAACCTAGACTATCAGCTGGAAATGAACGCCCCACATGACGATGTGGTGGGACTGCCACCTTATAGATGGAAGGAGTAAGAGGACCACGTGACGACGTAATGGAACGTTGACGAAGTGTAACAGGAACGACGTAATGCGAAACGCAAATGGCGTTGCTTGAGAAACGGCGTAGTGATTTTCCCAAAATCTTACAAATCAGTTCAATTTATTGTACATATACGCTCACGAAAGAGCAGGGTAAAACCTTAGAAATGTACGAGAAAACGACGTTGAGGAGAACAGGAACGACGTTATGGAAAAAACAACTGAAGATAAATCTGAAAACTGTAGTCGAAACTGGAAAAATTCACAGTGGAGTCCGAAACAAAACAACCGTAGTATGCGAGACTTGTAATGAGATTTGAAACGCATCTAGGAGATGAACACATTCATTGTTCCCAGCATTAATCGAGAGCGTTACTCCGTGGAAGTAACATCCCCGACAATCAACACAAAGAAACTTCCACGTAAAGTAGGAGGATCTTCAATAAAATTTAAAATTCCCCGAAGAGAGCCAGTACATGTTGATGTCTCTCGCCGGTAGATGAACTATAAGGTCATAAATCTCACAAATTGACTTGACCATCTAAAATAATGTTCAATCTAGACTCGCCCCCTTATTAGAGGTCCAAACTGCACATAAAACCTCAAATGGAATAGAATAAATTATCATCCGGTTTAGGTTTTTTTCAAATAGACAAGCTCAGCTTAGTGTCCGTGGCGCAGTCGGTTAGCGCGCCCGGCTGTCTTTACCTGAAAAAGATAAAGATGAAATAAATGCAGTAGACCAAAAGATGTTTGGCCGAGGCTATCGAGGGGAAAAAAACATTGCCACGGCAGTCTGTGGTTCTTCTTACAAGGCTGTAACCGGTAAACATACACGGACGCAAGTAACTTACAAAGAAATAAGAAGACCACCCGATGGAACAGACTTATGCTGTCCCAGGCCGATGATTGAGAAACTTCAGGCCTGCTCCAGCCCAACCACTGACAGGGTAATGATCAATAAATACCCCACGTGCTGTCGAACGAGAGCAATTCTAAAGATTTCTCGGAGAAATTCTAAAGATTTCTCGGAGAAATAAACCTCAAGCTAATAATAATAATTTCTCAGAAAAAAGAAATAAAATTACAGCTCAACCCAATTTGAATTGTACATCTAATTCAATATAGCGATGGGAAAATTTGGTTGTGACAAATGAATACATCACAATGCAATATTTACTAACAGAAAAATGTGTTCCAAAGAATAGCACAATTTCTTAATAAACATCTTGTGATCTCTATTGTTGTTCAACACACCCTTGATTACACAAAGAGAGTAATAAGATAGCTCATTAATATTTAACAAAGAGCCATAGTGTATAGCTTTTGGCTTGAAATGACGAAGACAAACGCAACAACAACAACACGTAAACTCAAAGACAGAGAAAAAACTCTGCAAGTTTCCTCTTGATCACAATGATATCAAATAAACAGAAATTATAACACTTGATAAAACAAGAGACTAAATTCTGGTAGGAGCAAACGAACTGCATGCACAGAAGAAAAACTCCCACAACTGGAAAAAGCCGGAAACACAAGAACAACAACACAAGAAAAAATGACAGACTGCAAACTTTTACTCTGCAGAACCTGTAATTCTCAGAAGTCATAATACGTTGAAGCATTTTTATTCCGTGAAGACAAAACTTTTAATCTTCAGTCCGACACTGTAAGCATTCGGCCAAGCAGCTGTAAACACAAGCGCGACGATCCGAAACACGGGACGTGTCAATATACGTCGAAAATGGAGGTTGTAAATCCGTAATGCGAACATTCAAAGCCGAGTAGAAACGCCCTTCCATAAAATGAGAGGCTGTTTTCTTGTAGATAAAATAGCAGCGGAAGATTTAAATCGCAAAGGAGATACGGAACGATTTTTATTCCCAATGTAAGAATCAGCCAGAGAATGACCAAATGACAAAGGAGTCGGCGAACTACACTTGGTGAGATCAAATTCCTTGTCCGTCGGAGACAATGGAGTGTTCCGACCGCCATGACCTGGCCATTGTCTGTCTGAACAAAGAAACCGGTTTCCCAGACAATGCTATACCAGAGAAAGCTAGACTTTCAAGTACATTCTGGTTATCTGCCTATAGGACGGTCCACTAGGAGAAATATTACCAGACACAGAAGAATGTGCCGGACTTTTCAATTTAGGAGACAAATCCAAAACGGAAACCCTATAATTGTAATGTCTTTCACTAAGACAATTTCAAAAACGCGTCTATGGACCTCCGATAGATCGAGGTTTTCAGTAGCCTGCAGTAGGTAAGACCTACGTGCTTAAGCATAATATTTCCAGGCACATGAATCCCAAAAATTCACACATGTGTTATTTCGATAGCATAATTTATCTTTACACGCGAAACAACGTGTGTGGGCGTCAAAGCGTGTCGAAACTCGCCCACACGCATGGCAAGAATTTGAAGGAATGGGAACAGAATACTCAGACATTATTCACGAAAGAAAATATTTCGAAAATAAACTTTGAACAACAACAACTTGTATAACAACAACAACTTGTATAACACAACCCTAGACTGTATTGCAATCAAACTCCCTGACGTGCACCACTGGAGGTACAAACGAGAAAAGAGGAAGAGTATACTGGGAGCTGGCTTTTATATCCTGGCTGAGCAGAGAGCTTCCCTAAGGGGAGACTACTCCCCGGGGGGATAACTCCCCAGGGGAGGTAACTTTTGTTTTAAAACTTCCGTTTTATTGTTTGTATTGTATTCCTGGCGGAGATTAAGCCATACATCAAAGCAGGTGTCGGTTTGGGCAATAAATATCACTGTTCATACGATACTCATGTCAAATACAAGCTCCTTAGGCAAACGATCTATTATAATTCCAATAAAATTAAATACATTGTTAAACAACATAATCAGCTATTGCTATGCCATCATATATACCTGTAATACTTTCAAGTCCTGTGCGGTCCATTAATGAAAAGACTAATTGCTTCAATGTACAGTGACTACTGAACTGACATAAACCAACACATCATGAAACTACTAATTGTAAAATTTCTCATCGATATGAACTGGAACAATTGTTTCAAAGGTTGGCCAGAACAATTTTTGCTTCATAACTATACAAGTTTAGCGATTGTTGCCATTATACGAATACACGTCATTTTCATCGTGTAGTGTTTCAGCATCACTATGTAAAAACAAATCACTAATAATTGATTCCACGTTAATCAGCTTTTGTTTGGGTACCAAGTAATGCACCTCATGTTATTTTAATACTGTAACCGCATTCTATAATCACTGTGCCTTGGATACACTCTGGTGTAAAATCAACCATAAGCATATTAAGTGAATATGAAAAGCAATGCATCAATTCCAATAGAATTAAATACATTGTTGAACAAAATAATCAGGTATTGTTATGTCATCGTTCAAATAATAATTTCAAGTCCATCTATTAATGAAAAGACCATACTGTAAATGCATCAATGTACAGTGAAATACTGAACCAACATAAAACCAACACATCGTAACACTTCTAATGACCCTCTCTCCCTTTATTGGGAAAACAAGGAACAGCTGGTCTGTTCAGTGACCCATGACTTCAGCGGAGTGGTAAACTGGGGAGTCAATTTTCTCTTTGCCCCATCTTTCAACCTAATGATTTGTCACTCAAGTTTATATACATGTACTAAATCTTCCCCGAAAGTTTGCTTTGAATACTGAGAAAAAATAGTGCACACGTATGAATAAAATTGTGTGAGTTATCATCCGTTGAAAATAATCTCCCAGGTTAAAAGATCGGGGCCAAGAGAAAACTTCCCAGTTTACTACCCAGCTAAAGTCACAGGTCACTGAACAGGCACGATCTTCTTTGTTTTCTTAATAAAGTGGGAGAGGGTCATTGTACAACTTTTAATTGCTATGAACCAGTATAAATGTTTCAAATGTTGACCAGAACAATGGTTTTCAAAACAACTATAGCTATTGTTGCTGTCATACATGTACATGCCATTTTCATACTCCAAACCATGATGATTGTCTACACGTTCCAGTCAAAGTCGTCAAGGGCGTTCAAGAAGGACAACACTTTATTGGGAACATCTGTTCTCCTCATTTTTGACCGGCTTCCACTGGATGGGTTGAGATTCAGTGAACATCTGCAACCACAAAAAATCATGTTAGGGTGCAAACACTAGTAATATAAACAAGGATGGGGGAGGGTTGGTTAGGATGGAAATGAGGGGGGGGGAGGAGAGAAACAAGGTGATGATGGTACATGTGTAATTTCTTCGGTCATCATGCCATTGTGATGCCACTTTTTCATGAAACATAACATCTGAATTAGCTGCATTACAAATGAAATCAATGTTATTTGCCACCACTGATTGTGCCACCTACAACAATAGAGATGAACTGTGCTATTTCTCCAAAGCAGAGAGAGACAGATTGCGAGAATGCATGCAACCCTCGTGCAAGATCTGAACACCTATCACAGGTCGATACTACATGTACATGAATCTATTTGCAGAACATGTTCAGCAATAAATTGGCATTGTTTTTCAGTCAGGTTAGGCTAATTTGAGGGGTTGCAGGCCATGTGAAAATTGGCCTGCAAAAAAATAACTAAATAAATTCTAGGTCATACATTTCCTGACCGATACTGTTTTTATCTACAGTGGATATTCTGGTGATCATGTTTGTCGGCGGAATTTCCGAAAGGTAGAAAACCTTTTTTTCAGATCAGAGTAAATATGTTCCCGCATTACCTGGACATGGATAAATGTTATCTCCCTTTACTGTCATTACGCATGCGTGTGCTCTGTTCCAAGAAATTCTTTTTCCAGAATGAACTGACAGACTTGCTGGGCCGTCAAATAATGAAATTAATTGTGTGCTTATGGCAAAAGTATCAACAGTACGATCGTGGGGGTTCAACTATTGGTTCAATATCACGAACAAGAGTTCAATTGAACCCAAAATATGCCCGTAAAAAATAAGTCGATAAACAACATTTTTATTTCCTGAATAGTAGGTGCGAAATAAAATGAAACCTTCGATAAAGATCATACACATGTACACATGGCACCGAGGAGCGTTTATACCAAATTTCAAAAGAATTCACAAAAAAACTCAGGAAAGAGTTGCAATCACGAGGACAGTGGGTGCGAAATAACATGATTTCAGATAAAATCAAGGGGAATAACTCAAAAAAATGTCGAATGGGGTGAAAACAACAGTAGGTGCCAAATACATGGATTTCCGACTAAAATGAAGGCGAGTAACTGAAAAGAACTGCATTCACGAGGACAGTGGGTGCGAAATAAAAGGATTTCAGATAAAATCAAGGGAAAAAACTCGAGAAAATGTCGAATGGCGTCAAAACAACAGTAGGTGCCAAATACATGGATTTCAGACTAAAATGAAGGTAGTAACTGAAAAGAACTGCATTCACGAGGACAGTGGGGGCGAAATAAAAGGATTTCAGATAAAATTAAGGGGAAGAACTCGAGAAAATGTGGAATGGGGTTGAAATAACAGTAGGTGACAAATACAGGGATTTCAGACTTAAATGAAGGGGATTAACTGAAGAAAACGTTGAATCGGCTCAAAAACTGTTTGTGCACATCTACACATGGTAACGATCTTATGTACCAAATTTAAAAAGAATCCATTGAAGAGTCTGAGACGAGTTGCGTTCACGAGGAGTAGCAAATAAAAGATTTCAGACCAAAATGAAGGCGAGTAACTGTCGAATCAACTCGAAAACATTTGTGCACTTGGTACCAATCATGTGTACCTAATTTCAAAAGAATGCAATAAAACCCCTGGCACGAGTTTCGTTCACGAGGACCGTAGGTGCCAAATAAAAGGATTCCAGACTAAAATCAAGGGGGATAACTCAAGAAAAAGTCGAATTGGTTAGAAAAAAGTACATGCGCATCTACACATGATACTGATCATATGTACCACATTTCAGAAGAATCCATTGAAAAATGTGGGACGAGTTCCATTCACGAAGACATTAGGTGCCAAATACAAGGATTTCAGACCAAAATCAAGGGGAGTAACTCAAAAAACGTTGAATCGGGCCGAAAAAGGTTTGTGCACATGGTACCGATCATGTGTACCAAATTTCAGAAGAATCCATTGAAAACTCTGGAACGAGTTGCGTTGACTAAGACAGCAGGTGGTAAATACCAGGATTTCAGACCAAAATCAAGGGAAGTAACTCAAGAAAACGTCGAATCGAGCCGAAAAAAGTTTGTGCACATCTACACACGGTACCGATCATGTGCACTAAATATGAAAAGAATCCATTGAAAACTCTAGGACGAGTTGCGTTGATGAGAAAAAGTTAACGGACGGACGCCATACCATCATACGTCCAGTCAAAATTGACGGGCGTATAAAAAGGAGGAAAATAACGGACACGAAATTGTAACAGAAATGAACTTGCTTTGTTCCAAGTACTAACATCAATTTAAAATTGTGAGAAATTTCCAACACCTATTAAAAAGCCCTGTTCTGATATACATGTAGTAGCATACCGTTTTCGTACAACGTTGAACGCCTAGTGTTATTTCAGTGGGATTTCTGCACAGAGCACCGCATTCACATTTCCCTCCCCCCGATGTCAAACACAGACAAGGGAAGCATAGATGGTTTTACACCAACATGACCAAAGCATATGTGCAAAGTATAACTGCAGTCTTAACAGCCTTTCTGATACTGGCTTTGTGGTCGGGTGGTTAAAACACTGGGCTGTCAATCTACAGGTTGTGGGTTCAAGACTACTGTACTCGCTGACACTACCTCAGGCTCCTTAGCTGGGACTGTTGTACGAAAATGAACTGCTATCATACCTTCAACCTCTTGGTCCTGTGCCAACACTTTGACTGCCCTAGTTTCTAATTTATTTTAATAAAATTGCTTAACCTCTGGATGAATTCCAACGTGCCTGTTAGCCCCACTTCATATTGCATGTTGAGCACATAGTAAGCTGCGAATACCATAATGATAACATACAATAAACATTTGATGTTCTGGGTTACAACTTTTTTCTCCACAACAAGAAAGAATCCAGCACTTGGATTGGTCACACTGCCTGAAAAATTAAGATTAATATATTAAATAAGGGTGATTTTCAAAAGAATACACTTATTAAACTGAAGGAATGGGAATTTTACTTGCCCCAGTCAATACGAAGATGGCCGCCAATGTTTCCGCCCAATCAGGTCCCAATTCAATAGGCTTCTGGCTCATGACTAGGCAAGTAAGCATATCAAATTTGGAATTGAGTAGTGAAACCGGTTTGCAGATATTTTGCTCACGTTCGTGCGGACGCACGTGTTTGATGACAATAACCCTGGGCCCAAATTGACCGAGGGATAAAAACCTGAAGTTACAGCACTGTATTCGTAAGACTTTTCGTTCGGTTCTTCTACATTATCATGGGAGTACAAGTATCTGTATTTAGGGAAATACATTTACGTACCGATTACAGCAACATGTGGTGTCAAAATCTTTGTTTTGCTCTCCACTTCCTTGTCATTTGTACATCCCTGAATCATAAAAAAAACTAGAGATAATTAAAGAGATATGATGATCAATGAGTGAGCATGAATAAAAGATTGTCACCCAGAGAGTGAGTGAGTGTGTGAGCGGGGTTTAACGCCGCTTTCAACCTCTTCGGTCAAATTATGAGGGTCCCTTGCGGGACGAGATGCCGACATGCCTACATGTAACGTTCCATGTGCTACAGTTATAGAATTTATATACATGTAGAGGTCTCTAGAAGGACACTGGATGCTATTAAATTTCCCAGATGTCACCGCTGGCAGAGGTCTAGTTTCACCATCAGCCCATATTACAGACACGTTCGAAAGGAAGGCCGGTGGATAAAAACTTATGTTACAAGGCTTAGAGGGAGTTAATTTATGCCTAGATGTATTACTTGTGTAAATTTATATCCTCGCTTTCATATATTTGTGGGTATCCACATTCCTACGGCCACAATAATCACGTATAATACTCGACGACCACGCTGACTAGCGAAAATCAAAGTGGCGGGCAGTAGGGAAGGCGGGAGCATCGTGAACTGGTCGTCGAGTATTATACGCGATTCTCGTGGCCGTAGAACTGTGTGAGTACCTACAAATATATGAAATGGATATAAATTTACACAATAAATACGCCTTTACGCCTTCCCAACGGCCTTCCTTTAGAACGTGTCCATATTACCATGGACAATGAATCGACCCAGCATGTGGAAGCAGCGAGAAAGATCTTTTCTCCTGACACTGTTCGATATGATGTGGAAGCTTAATATGCCAATGTGGTCAATCACTTGGATACAACTGCTCAAATGTTGTGGCCTGATGGCATTCAGATGGCTGGATTTAACAGAGAAATACTAACCTCATATTTCTTGATAAGAAGATCAGGATCCTCCCCAAAGCAAACTGCAATCAGTTGTATGATCAGTGCTCCAGCAAGTGACGAATCCTCTCCAGCTTTGGCGATTTGTGCCAGATGTTCTTTTACTCCCTTCATCTTACTTATTTTCATAGAAATAAAGTTCATCAATCTGTCCCGTTTCTCAGCCAAATTAGACTTGAATTTTGTTTTCACGTCTATCCCGGTCAAATGTTGAAAATGGTCCACCATGTAATCTAGCTCAAACAGAAGTGGCCATGCTTCTCTCAAGGAACCAACACTTGGTACCGGATCCTTCTTGTTTATTGCCCAACGTTGAAGTACATAAGTTTTGTCGATGTATTCCTTGTCTTTAGTTTTATTTCTTTCAGGTTCCAATTTGAAGGATTCTTCCAACAGGAAAGCCTTCATATCGTTCAACTGGTCCTCAGTTTTGACGTCGGGCAGACTTGAAGGGTTAAAATTGACACATCCATATGAATCTGTAGCAGGAGTTCCAGTGTGACCTGGTTTCTCTTGACCATCAGCGGATCTCTTTACTCCTTTCCCACGACTATAAGCATTGACCATCCGGTCCAGATCTGCTGTACTAAAGTTGAAATGCCACTTCCAAGTACCTCATCTCCGACAGCATCGTTGAAAGACTGCGGATATTTAGAACCCAGTTTGTTAGCTATAATTTCAATGTTTTTCTTTCCTGGCAGTCTACTGTACATTTTAATTTCTGCACACAAAATACGGATCATCTCTAATCGGAGAGCACATTTTGGTCTTTCGCCTTTCTCGCAGGCAGTTATTAGATCTTGTGGAAATTTGTTGTATGGTATTTTGAATGATGCCGTCCAATTCTGTGTTGGAGAAAGGTAATTGCTTTCAGACGAACTTGGAGAAGGACTGGTATCCCTGTGAGAATTCGGGGATTCTACATCACTGAAATCTGACAAAGAGAAACATTATTTATCTTCAAATAATAAATAATGGGCTTACACATATGACAATACATATAGCTCTTCCTGTACTTCATACAGGCAAGCTGATGTACAATACAACTTATCATACAGCATAGCGAGTTAAACCAAAGAAGCGACGTCAGTGTGATGCTTGGTGTTGGCTGCACGTAACTGGGGAAATACTGTCGCCTGACATTTTGCCGCAGTTAGGGGTTTTATTCCGACTGTTAATGCTAAAAATGTACCGTTAAACATACCCCTCAGGTGAAGGAAAGTAATTGGACGAATCAGAGTAAGTTTTGGTCAAAATGAAACACAAAACGCAGGAAAGAAGCATTCAGAGATTGCTAAATTGTATGCCTCCCATTTTGCTTTAGTCCGACACCGCAACCAAAACACAGAAAAAAACTTATCATGCAAATTTCATGCTTGTCCATACAATATGGACCGAAATCCAGCCTGGACAAATATATATTCCATTCACAAAGGTTTGAGGAACAAAGGGACACAACTCTTGAAAATATAATCGAAACGCGAAGAAACTTTACGCTGCACAACTATGGGGCACTGATCACACATCATGCAAATTTCACACTTGTCCATACAATATTAACCAAGATCCAGCCTGGACAAGTCCCAATTCACAAAGATTTCAGGAACAAAGGACCATAACTCTTGAAAATATAACCGAAACTCGGGAAAAACTCTACGCTGCACAACTACGAGGCAGAGGCACATTCCAAGCAAGTTTCAAACCTATCCATCAAATATTAACCGACATATGCGCTGACAAGAAATCCGCACGGACAGACAGACAGGGTTGGACAAGGCGATCGCTTTATGCCCCCCCCCTCTAATTAGGGGGGGGCGGGCATAACTAGGCAATACTGTACACATTCGCAATACCGATTTCTCTGAATAAAACTAGGCCATTATATTTCAATGTACAACAAATGCATAAACTGACAATTCAATATATTCAGCAAATATATATATTTTTCTCCAAGACGCACATGTATTGCAAAAATCGGGATTTTCTCTGTGTATTGCAAAGTGTTTTGGAACAAGATACAAAAATCGGTGGAGGATGCTGATTCACCTAATTACTGTCCTTCACCTTAGCGGAATTAGGCAAAAAATATCAGGAAGATGAGCATGTAACGCAACCAACATGTACAACGGGACAAATGAGTGCATCCATTTATATCGAATATATAAATCCCAACTGGTAAATTATTTTCATATTCATCTTACCTGAACTCAAAACACCAACGTCGGTTCGCTTAGACGAGATGCATAAACAAAAACAAAGATAATAATGCCTAAACTGACAACTGAAAATGAAATTCTAAGATAGGAAAATAAATGTACTAAACGAAGAGGTAGAACAGAATCAATATTATGGACGTTGGTTTTCAAAGAAACCGGAATAGGATTAACGAAGGAAAAGTGATATCCAATAGCTTCAAAAATAATTAAAACGGAAATCAATGAAACCAGGAGGCAAAACTAAAGCACCCTCAATCTTGGCATCCTACGGTCTGAACAGAACTGGTACACCTTCAACTGCACGTGTCACAATGGTGAATGGCCCAATCAAAATATACAGCAAGTGCTCCACCCACAACAATGTTGCAAATTACCAAATGCTGAACTGCACCCCAGCAACTACATGTGCAGTAGAAGCTGCAGCTGGTCAGGTGTTTGTACTGTTAGGCTGGTGAAAATTGAGTCTCTGTTTCTGGTCATCCTTCCATTGATTTACAGCGAAGGGAACAAAATTATACATATAAATGTTCATTGATACTTCAGAAATCTCAAGATATAAACAAATGAATTCAAAAACTGCAAATCCAAATTGATTATTAGAATGGTATGGAAGTCTTCTAAAACAATATCATCAATGACAGTTATATTGTACAATGCAACTTTTACCACAAACAACTTCTACTAACTTTGCATCAGTGTGTGTTGTGTTTTTCGCTCCCACTCATTGATTTTGAAAAGGTGTCTGTCGAGAAACAGAGAATCTCTTTTCCCTCGCCTTACCATGGAATGGTGAAGAGCACTAAATTTGCACCGAATGTTTCAGACCACAAGCTAGGAATTGAAAGGTAAAAGTTCCAGCAAGTATAGCCAGAGCCATGGGAGTGCTAAGCCCCCATCTGCCAGAGACTGATTAAAACCACATCCACAAAATCGCTCTCCCTTTTGCCTTGTTGCTGTGTAGATCTGGGCTCAAGCGATAGATTCCCGTGTCCAGTGACCTCCAGGCAGATCTAGGTCGTGACAGGAGACCCATCTATTGGGCCGGTTTCACTGCGGCCAAAGGTGTGGCGGTTATGAAAATGTTGTCTTCCTGTATATTTAACTCCTCTACTCATATCCATATTTTTGTCCACTAGCAAACAAATGGAAGGGGGGGGGGGGACTTAGAAACACTGGGCTTCCGTTATTCGTTACACATTTCTTGTTCAACCATTACACAGTGTGTAAGCCTGTCCGGCTGGATATATATTCTTCCTGACGCAATCGCTGATGACACACACAACCAAGTGTCATCTTGGCAACATTTCAAGGTGATAGGAAGACAAGCAGAAGAGACCATCATGTGTTGGCGACAATTCTAGATCATAACTGAATAATCAAGGTAATGGGAATAAATTCAGACAAAAACAGCCATTATAGTGTGGCATGCTTTCACTCTAGCGATAGTGAGGTAATAAAATATAAGACATTTAGTGAAAGGATTGAATATTTCTCCATATAATACCACTTTCATAAGTACATAAAAGACATATATTTATTCATGTATTAGTTCTCATTATTAATATGTAGAAATAAGCGTGTAATTTTCTTCCACGTTCTCAGCAGAGGTCGAAATGCAAAGCAGCATACTCATAACTGCTACTGTGCCCCTTTTCGATGTGACACTGTGCGCCTTTGTGAAGAGGTAGAAAATCGCGCTGTACGATTTTTCGATGTGCTACCCAATTTTCCATGCACAATATGGATGTTATTTGTGCACATATCACTCTCCTTCTGAAATATGAATCGTCCAACAAAGGAAAGACAGAAGTGTCAACATCGATGCCCCTTTCAGGGCAAAGATGACTGCCCAATAATTGGATGTCACGATGCAAGACAACAATTTCTCTTGCATTTTACACTCATTATCCGTCTTTTTTTCTGGCTAAAAGCAGTTATACATTATGGAGAAGATCACTAATTTGGATCTCCTATACAGGAACAATTATTGTGATTTCAGTTTGTCAGTGCCATAGATCACAACGAAACTTAACCATCTAATGTTTGGAACTGGCTACGACTTCCATGTATAAATCTACAACATTATCTCATTCAGTTTCTTCCATAAAATGATGTGTAACACGCAAAAAATTGTAAAGTGTTCAACCTCCATCTCAGCACAGTGTCGACTTGGTGCGATCACGTCATAAATGGGCACAGATGGCTCGTCAAAAATAAATCCCAGGCAGACAGGGTTATACACTGTGCATTAACTCGAGAAGTATTGTTGAACCTATCGACTTCAAACTTGGAGAGTGACTTGACATCGACCAGAGGACAGTTGGGATTGTTTTCAGTTACAGGTGTAATCCAAGATGACCGCCATCAGTCATCTTGGATATTCCGCAGTTGGATCTTGTCCGATCAACAACTCGAGAACTATTGAACCAATCGACTTCAAACTTGGAGAATGACTTAACATCGATGAGAGGATGGTTGGGGCTGTTTTTCAGTTATCTGTGTAATCCAATGTGGCCGCCATCAGCCATCTGAGATATTCAGCAGTTGGATCTTGTCTGACTAATAACTGGAGAATGATTGAATCCATCAACTTTAAACTTGAAGAGTGACTTGACATTGGTGAGATGATGGTTGGGATTGGGTTTCAGTTACATGTACCTGCGTAATCTAACATGATCGCCATTTTAAGCACTTGCATCCGTACATGTACAGATTAGGCATTTGTTTTCCGGACAATAAAGTTTGATGCGATTATCTATTGATTTGACAATTTTGAATATCACAAGATTCTACGAAAGGCGACCACTCCGAGTCTTTAACCTATCCGTTGATCGGCTGATATTTATATAATAGATATAAATAGATTCAAATAATAGTTGCAAACACCTCGCATTATGACAGGGCTGGTACACAACAGAGTACATGTACAGTACAGACCTGCATATAGAAGATGAGTTATACTGGATCTAGTCATTATAAAATTGAAAAACAAACCTGATCTACTGGGAAAAGATGGTGTAGGACTGAGAGAAACAGAACTTTGCTGACTGGAACCTTGACCTGAATAAAAATTAAGTCACATTTTGACTGATTTGGGTCATTCATTAATGTTAACAGAATAAGAAGAGCTTAACTGAACTCAATTTTATTACAATCGATCAACATATATACAGATGGAAATATCACAATATTACCATGGATGATGTAAACCACCTAAACCACATTTTGGTACACAACACATCTCTCACTGGTGCATAACAGTTTAGGACATAACATCTTTGAAAATGTCTGATATATAGCCCATGCAGATATGAATTCCACCGTTAAAGTTACAAAACATACATAAAAAACAGACAGCCTCCTTTTTCGGGTGGTTGCAATCATACATTCATAGTAAAGCCTTACCTGAAAACATCTTCCTGATATGCACCTTAATTTTGCGAGCCTGTATTGGCGATAGCAGGCCTTCAAGATCCTTTTCAGTGTCCACATATTCTAAATCATCTGGATGGCGGACACCCAATTCCTTCAGCTTTTCACAAACATCTTCAGCCTGCTGGTTAGACAATCCCCATTCAGCCACCACATCCTCAATTAATACCTCAGCTGGAAATACATCGATTTGCACTTCGGTCTCAGCCATGTCTGTCATCTGCTGGTAAAAAATATTAAATCTGTGAAAGGGGATATGCAATATCTTTAATTAACACCAAATTCCAAAATATTATGCATGCATTTGTTTTCGAACTAGTTGCAATGGCAAGATGTAGGTAGAAGTTTTATTTTGTGCGGAAAGTTATATCACAATGCCAATTTAATGTTTTCTCTCCCTGAATCCAATCGTAACTAATTATGTAAACCAAATGCTAGATCTTCTACAGATAATGTTCAATGTAGGTCTGTTACATGTACCAGACATTGCATTCTACAAATATCACCGGGTTGATCAATAGGCCTGATAATGCCGCTGTTCTTTTCTAACAGGGCTGATGTCGAAACAGCAGCAGAAACTGAGGCGGATGTACATGTATAGGGCCCATAAAAGCACTCACAGGGCATATTACGGGGCCCGGGTTGATCAGTCCCATCAGAATGTAAGGCATGCATGTTAATGATGTTAATATGCTGCTACGGTTTTTTTTCCTTACCAGGTATTGAGTACTAACCAAAATAGGGCTATCCAAGGAAATCTATGCATGTTTCAAGACGATGAATGTTTTGTCGTTGACTCGATACAGTTCATGACAGTTGTATTCATCCAGCATTGAATACGAAATGCAGGCCATATCTGTAAAGTCGTCAGCTAGCCTTGGTTGAAATGCAAGCGCATCATGGCGGATGTCAGACAGTTTGCACACTTCATAGAAATTCATGTCGGGTACATACATTCCTATGTACTGAGTGACAAGAAAATAAATGTTCTTTGCTGGTGTCACAAGAATAAGGACTATCTTGCCTAATATCAAGTTGTAATCCAAGTTGTGAATTACCAGAGCGGACTCTCGTCGGTATTCTGTGCCACGTATGCTTACACGGTCAACAAGACAAGAGTCGTCCCCACATAGCTGAGAAATACTCTTAACCACAGCCTGGACTTGGTCACTATACAAGTCTTTGTGGAAAGGCGCAGCATCAGTGAACTCCGCTTCTTCACCAAATAGATTCCCAGCACTATAGTAAGCTTGAAGAAGTTGATGTCTGTGCGATAACGTCTTAGTGATGTTGCGGAAGTTCTGACAATGTCTGGCACACTTCTTGAAATAACTATGTTTGGACTCAAACCGCATAGTCCAAACGCGCACTAAAGGTCCAAACTGAAGGATAAGCTCCGCATAATGACTCAGAAAATGATGTTTTGGTTTAAGCTGGTCTTCTGCAAACGCTGATATTCGGACTTCAATGTACTGCTCTATGTAGACGTGCAGAACACTGACTTGCTGTCTCGATATTTTCGGTGACAAAACTAGTTGTACTATCTTCTGCAGAAGTAAAATGTTCTGCCAAATGGTATCAGATGTATCGACTATCTTATCACCTATCACCAATGGAATAAATCGCAGCAAACACCACGTCTGGAGAGCTTGACCGCCAACTTTGTCTCCTTTTTTCAAATCATTTGCATTCGGTTTGTCGCGAGCATCATCCCTGAGGAGCTTATATGTTGCAAATTTTCTGCTCAAATACTCCCATGAGAACCACTTCTTTGTAGAAATGCAGTAGGTGAAATACAGTGCCAGATCATAGTGGAGGACACCTTTAAATAGGTCATGTGCTTAACAGGGGGGCAGTCCCGGTCCACATACATGATAGTATTTCAACTGGTTAAAAACAGAATCAAATTTCACACCTTCATAGTTCTGAAGCTCTGGATTGTCTTTCACTTCTTGCACAGCTGCTTGATATTTATCAATGTCACTTTTTTTCTCCAAAGAAACAGGACTGAGAATTAGGCAACTGTTCAGTGGTTGCCAAGCAATACCTACACTTATAATGTGCACTGCTGAAGTTTTCAACAAAACCCCCAATACAGTGACTTCCAAGATTGTCTCCTGCGATAAACACCACTGTGCCACAGAGTTTCTCCTTCAAACCAAGTTCTGGAATATCAATATCATCTTTTTCAAGTGATTTGAGGTCATTGATAAGCGGCCCAAACACTTTCTCTTGGCCAAAATAATTAAAATGGGACTCCTTGCATAGCAAAACAAGTTGTACTGGATCTATTTTCGACCTACAAAATGAGTGGAGATCTCTCAAACTGAAGTATACGGCAAGTACCTTATGCTTCTTTTTGGCACTCCCCAAAGGATTCACAACTTCAAATGAATCTTGGTAAATAATAATTTTCAAAGACGAGGGTTTTTCTTTGAATAACACGTTTGCTTTAAAAACCTTTCCATCATAGAAGTCATGCAAATTTCCATTTACAGGTCTAGTTTCAGGGTGCAAATATTGGTCTTTGACAGTTTCATCATGGAAAATTGCTTCAAGGTTTTTCCCAATAGGAATATAATAGCAGATGCTCGGATTGTTTTTAGAGTCAAGGCCAAGATATAGTTCCACAGGTTGAATAAATCTGAACTGTTCCTTGTAAAACTTTTCTCGACTATAATGAGTTCTTAAAACACCGTTATTTGTTGCATGACATCTTTGAAAGATATCAGAGTTGAAGGTCTCCTCAACAACACTGTTGACATCTTCCTCTGATAAACCTCTATCCAATAGAGTATTTTTCAGTGTTGACTGGACAATTTCCTGATTCACCTTGTGTACACATGTAATTTCATCAATCACGGTTTGAATCACTTTATTTGTTACGTGATGTTTTGTTTGAAGTATCAAATAGAGCAAGGCAAGATTCTTCTCAATGGCCTTCGAAAGGATTTCACAGTCTCGTTTCTTGGCAGTCACACTGCCAGTAGTCTGGTGTTCACCATTTATGTCAGTGTCACTATTGTCACAGTCGTTATCAACGATCTCTGGCTCTCTCACTGATTTGTAATAAATCGGGAAAAGACTGAATGGTGAAGAAATTTTGTGGTTTCTTGTAAGGTGTGCCGCAAATGTACCCTCTTTTTTGAAGTTGAAATTTTGTGTGCACAGTTTATATGGGCACTGTACCACCTTTCCTGTACGTATATGTTGCTTTCGATGAGAGACCAGTGTTTTCACGCTGCAGATAATTATGTTACCACAAGTAGCTTCAAATGGGCATTTCAATTCAACGGCCTGATCTCGAGTCTGCGTTTCTCTGATAGCCTGCCGGTCATCCTCATGTGACCGAGTTACGTGCTGTCTGATAGCACTAATGGAAGAAAATAATGACCGGCAATTTCGTATTCCACATGGAAACCGAGCTTTGGGTGTATTAGAATGAACAGTACAGCAATGTCTCCAAATTGTTGTCACTGAGGTAAAGCTTAAATAGCAAAATTTACACCTGAACATGAAATAAAGCGTTACAGAGTGACAAACATTCTGCTGCTCGGGAGCATGTCAATGTCAGACTTACCCCGTTTATTGCGTTTTACCGCGCTCTTGTTCCGGAAGCTAATGCCATCGAGCGGCTAGAGAACAAGGGACGTAATTCCAATTTTCATTGATTCCAATCAACAACAATGAAACAATCAGATATCCTTATCTGAATGAACTTATACTACCGACACCAACACATTTTCGCTGTTGCGAAAGGTTAAAACAAAAACAAAAATAAGAACAGCTGAAGATGTAGATAGAAATGCTACCCTAAGACAAAACAAATAAATGTTCAAGTCTGGTTGGAAGAACAGAATCAATACCAAAATAACCAAGTTTAACTGAAGCAGGTAGAGGAGGAACAAAAGAATAGTGATAACCCAAGACTTCAAAAACTATTAAAACTGTAAATAAAGCCAGGAGCAGTGAAAAATACAGGAGCCTCAATCTTGCCCGCATTCTGCACAGTGTATGACTCTAATTACAGACGTCACAATGATACTAAAGGCTGGTAGGTCCTTTCTAAATTTAGAACTGAACCTGTACACCCACACAAGTGTTCACCGGATACAATGTTGCCATTTAGGAGAGTTGACAAAGTTCAAGCAATACAACGAAGAACAGAAAGATGTTTAATTTTATTTAGGAGGTGGCGGGCAAGGTTAAACGAACTCAATCACCTTACTGAATCGACAAGTATGATTGTAGGTGAATGCACCAGTCCATTTGTCATGCGACCATGAATTGTAGATTGGATCACTTCGCATTGAAGCCGGATAACAGCTGCAATATTATAATGAGGCAACATATGATTGTATATCAGATTTGTCGACAGTCCATGGTAGCTACCATTTGTCTTGGCAACAGTCCATTTGGCGAATCATTGGCCAAAGTTTCACGGTTCACGTCAGTTCGGACTGACCGTATTTTGACCTACCATGGACTGTCGATCGATCCGATGATGATACCATGGACTGTCGTAATATCATACAGACAGAGAATAAACTATTAATGGTTCATATTCCTCTTAAACACATACAAGTGAAAGGAATCGAGAGATGAATGAGTCAGTGATACATGAGGCAGGTAGTAAGTTCTCACGTGTTCATTTTGTGCTAATTTCCTCACACTATAATTCGATGCTAATACCTACCATGGACTGTCCACCAACACCCAAAAACACCTCTCACCGCAAAAATGTTTAAAAAATTTGTTAACTTGGAATAGTAATAACCCTACATTTGGTGACAATATAGTACGATATCTCTCCATCAAAAAAATGACTGGACACCAGTAACCATACCTGTCATCGATATGCTGAAAATCGTTCATTTTCGGCTGTGGTTACTGTCGTCTGGCCAGACACACGCCCACGCTTGATAACGAAAGCACCGACAAACCTACCATTGACTGCGATTTGACACGTGACCGGCGGTGTTTACCTACAATCATACTTGTCGATTCAGTAGGGTGTAAATGTACACAAAATTACAAAAACAAGACTTAAAATGTTAGATATTGAAGAATTTCAAAAATCAATGAAGATTGCTTGTTTTAGAAGACTTGTGATGACTGTTCAAATTGTCACAGTATCGGCCTTCACGGAGTTGCAAAATCCTGCACATAGTTACTTCCCTTGGCTGAATTTCGCCGCCATGAATGAAGTCCCGTTGACAGAAATATCTCACAGGGAATCCTACGTTAAAATTGTACATTATCTTGCAATGTGTATTTACAGTGCATAATAATACATATTACTGACATGTAAATTTACAGTTCTTTGACTTGAATTTTACAATTAGATCTGTTGCTTGGCTCACACCAGTCAATGGCGCTAATTAATTGAATTGTAAATACACACCTTCGAGTAATTAGACATTTAGCATTTGTGAAGCAACATGTAAAACTGCAATTCAACATCGAAAACTGTTTAACAATGTTTACTGTGATATGTTGTGTAAATCCACATCTCTTTGGCTTGGATTTTACCCTTAAATATGCTGCTTGAGTTTACACTACATGTATTTAGTGGTGTAAATCCAGATGAATTGTAGATATACACCTTCGAGTAATTAGACATTTAGCATGTGTAAAAATACGTATAAAAGTGTAATTCAACATCGAAAAATGTTGTCCATTATTTACAGTGATATGTAGTGTTACGGTTTACAGTATTTGGCTTTGTACCTTAACAGGCCATTTGTATTTCAACAACAAGCTGTTAAAACGCACTTGGGTGAAGTAAATCTGCACCGAAGACCAGCGAAAAAACACTTCAATCTGCTGTAAATGGTTTACAGTAAAATCAGCTGTCATATTCTACAGCACTATTTGTGGTAGAGTTACAGACATTTTTTACAGTGTGGGCATCATTGTCAGGTTACATAACCATACAAGAAAAACAGCCAAGAAAAAAGCACTTCTTAGGCTCCGATAAGAGTTAAGCCCCTTTGAACCAAACTGGCACTTTATTAAATTAATGTATATATGGGATTTTGGATATATGTTCGCCCACTCGTATTATATTGTGAAAGTTATTATCGCTGCATTATTAACCCTTGTACAGTTTACTTTAAAATAATGACCGCCATGATGTCAAAGTGGCTTTACCTTCCCGGAAGCCATATTCCCGCCTATTTTCTGGCCGGCCGATTGACGAATTTTGTTGTTTTTCGATTTTTCATTCTTTCAAAAACTTATGAATACAATAGAGAATAATTAGTGTTGCTCAAATAAAATCAAAATGCCCATTTAAACCAGGAAATCTGATGTCGGAGGGGATCCGCCTCTCCCAGGCCAGATAGGCTTAACCATATGTGGCCTTCGGGGAATCCCTCGTGCTCCGACATGAAGAAAACTATAGGGAGTCGAAACGTTGCGACTTTGTAACTCATCGTATTGGGGTCATTTTGAGCATATTTGCATAACCCTCCATGTAGGGAATGATGAGAAAATTAAAATCGGGAAATCTGTGAGGGTATAAGCCTACCAGGATTGTGATGTTTTTGGATTTTTTCTTCAAAATTACGGAGTTCCGTAACACTGAATTTTACAAACGTCCTGTAAAACAACGTGGCGATCAATATAATTCGTATACTATAATAGATATCTTGAATGCGTACGAGTTAACATCCACGCATGTTGTTATTGGGCATAAAAGTTAATCAAGCATTCTTACCCCAGAAACAAACAAAGAAGAATGAATTGATGAGCAATCAATTTGTAGTAGTATACTCTGTACTTCACAATCAAAGCAATACAAAATGTATTTCTATTAACGATGCATGAACTTGCTATATATGAAACAGTACGGCGAATTAAACTATTTTCTTCGTATAAAATATTGTTATGTATGCTGTAAATTATATTAAATAAAGCAATAAGTTATGCCAATTTTACCGTAAATGTGTTAAGTGTACTGTATTTTATATTCATGCCAATAAATACTGTATTTTAAAAAAAGTTATTCAGTAACTTACTGTATACAATGTAATACAGTAAACTACTGCTTGTATTACAGTATTATACTGTAATTATGTATTGCAGTAAGTTACTGTGAAAGAAAGCAGTAACTTACTGCGCTTTTACAGTAAAAAATTACAGTGTTCTCCAAAAAACATTCAGTGGTCTGTGGTGTGAGATGTTTACACTGACTGCTTCATTGCACAGGATACGTTAGGTATATTCTGTAAGAATTGAAGCATTGTGTGGTTATTATCCACAGGTCAATTTAACTGCGGTATACAAATAATGTTTATTTTTTTACATAAATCGTCGATATTAGATTCGAGGAATTGAAAACCAGGTGAGGTCAGCCAAAGATCCTGACTTAAAGGTCAACCCAAACGATCTGAGGTCAAAAATATAAAAAAAATAGTCCTTTCGATTCTGAAAATAATGAAATTTGTACGCAACACGAGTGTGTGGAAATAGGGCCAGAGCCAGTACTCGTATAATTTGCTCGGCACATTTTGACAAAGACATCATTCGAGGACCTCTACAGCGTAGCAGTGAATTCGGGTACAAACCTAAACTAAAGAGAACAGCTATTCCAACTATCAAACCTAAGAACAATCAGAATGTGACGGCAAAGAAATCGGACAAGGAGAATCTATCACGGACATCGGCTGAACGAACCTAGCCTGCAAGCGACGCCTCGGGCAGGGAGACGGCTGTACATGCCCTGCTCGCTCTCGCGTCCCCGATGAACGCCCAGAATGCTATCCACGATGTGGCATTTGTTGCTTGAGCACCTACAAGTTAGGCTGGATGAGTCTCTATATTTAATAATAATTAAATGATCTTTCATAAATATACATGTATATACGTTTGATATTAAATAAATAAATAAAAAAATAAAAAGTCGTACAGTGATCGGGCAAACCGATCGCCTTTTAATGTTTTTCTTTTTCTGAACACCAATTGGAGTGAATGGTTGTAGATACAGAAGTGATAATAATACTTTCATAATCCCTTGACAATTGAGATTGTGGGAATATCATTCGATTTCAATTTAATTGACGTAATTTGTCGAAAATTGAGCAAATGTGAATGCCGATCCATGACGTCGGTTCGACACCCACTCACCACGGCTTACTTTTCGCCTCGAATGTCCAAAGTTTTTTTATCAAACTATATAATTCTGAAATTGGTATTTCATTGGGGATTATGGGAAAACAAACCACATTCAAATCGGACGTATATCAGTAGAGTTATCAACAGTTTACGGTCCATACTGCCGAATCCCGGAGTTTATCTCTTCGAAAAGGCCGCCTCCGTTAGTAACAGCAACAACAACAACAACACAGACGTGCTCGTTCTTTACATCACAGAATCGTTCTACATTCAATACAGTTTTGAAATATATGGACATTTGGCCTTATAGATGACGATAATAAGGTTTCCAGTCAAGTTGCATACCAATCTGTATTCAACAAACGACCTCTCCGAATCCTGTCGGCGTCGAGTTCCACGTTCAGAATGGTTTTCACTGTCAGAATCGGAGCCGTACAGCTCAAATTGATAGGGCTACATTCCGCCGTTGGTCTTCAAACAACTGTTAAGTTGCCCGTCATCATCCTCCTCTATGTCTATTTCATCTTCTTGACGAAAAACATTTCCATCTAAGGAGCTGATATCGCTCGAATCGACATCTGAATCGGAGCTCTGACTGCACTCGCTTTCCATGTTATCCGCTGTTTTTTCTCAGGCAATTGCCCTGCGTGACGTCATCAACCCAGCTGTGAAAGTGTGAAAAAGCCCACATTGCTCTCATATTACGTGTGTTTCTGATCAGATTAGAATTTTTTCAATATTTTTTTCATACAAAGTGAAGTATGAACTATGATTTTTAAGGATTTTTAGACCAAAAAAAATTCCGTTTGGGTTGACCTTTGAAAAAAGCACACATATACTAAATTTGTTTAAGCTCATTTTTAAAACCACACTTTTATATTCATTGCTGCTAACTGTTTTCTTCCCATCTTGGAAAACAGTGCCAAGAAACCACCAGTACTGACACAATTTATCTGACATCGACCTAGTTTGTTGACGGCGCAAATAAACCAGGGAGCTCGATTGAGCATGTGTTTATCTATATTCAGACAATATTCAGGGTGCCTTGTCTCCGACATTCGGCATGTAACCTTTGTCGATGATTAATCGTATCTTTATGGCGTATGCTCGATATCAGTCATATTTAATATTGAATGATTTACATTGATACATGCAAGATGTGTCACTTTCAAAGTTAACGCACTGAATCTATGAATTGATGTTGGGAGAAACTGGTGTTCGCTCTATAGAGTTAATATTATTCTTGGGTCCAGTAACCGTGTTTTTGGGGACAATATCCTCACCAATTTATATAGTGTTGTCCTGTCTTAGTACATCAGATCTTCACTCTGTACTGCGTTTGATTTGGACTAATACATATCGCGTATATTAGAGAGCAATGAGAATACTGTATTTCTGCGGCGTCATCAGCATTTCAGATGTGGTAATCGACTTCAGTGCAAACCCAGCCCATAGAACAGCGGGTCAAAGCGTTGAGACTTGTCAATTACAGTATAGAAACGCGTATTAAAATGATTCAAAGCAAAACCATTATTCTATGCAATAAGGTGCAGAGTAGATAAATGTTATAATTATATAGCAATTACATGTGGTCCGTTTGTGTTCCACAAATGGACAGGAAGACATTTAGTCAAATTTCTTAACGGGTCTAAATGACCCTTAAACGAAACCAAACAATACCGTATGTATTTGAGATTTTAACTCTTTAACGATCTTCCCCCTGGGGTTCAGAAACTACGAAATATTCAGAGCTTTGGTTAGGTTTTATAGCTTATCACGTTGTGGTTAATTCGAGCCCATTGGCAAAAGCGCCATGGGTAAATTCAAGATGGCGGCCATATTGGCGCAATAAAAATGGTATCTTGTCCATTTTTCTTTTAGATCTTTATCTTTGTGAGGTAAAAGTGGCCAAAAGTATTTTAATTTTCAATTGCTTTTCAATTTATTCCTCAGTTAATGCGGAAACAGTTACATAAATAAGAAAAAAATATAAAAATCCGTCCAAAATTTCGGCAAAAAATGCATTTATGCTTGACAATGATGTCACTGTGACGTCACAAGGACGGCCATCTTGGATATTTTTGCGTTGTCGGGTAGAGTTTGACGCATAGATATGGTGTGGCAAGTTCAATCTCTCTAGAGTCAAGGGTAAGAAAAATATTCAGATATTGATCAAATTATTCACATTCAGTAGGTATTTTTTCCTGTGGTTGCCATGGAACCGAGGTGTTTTATCAAAATGCTCAAGGTTGTCATGTGGGCCCCCTCGGTTTCGTTATCTGCATGGTCCATAGATGTCAAAATCATTAAAACCTAACACAAGGTTCACACCTTTGGTTGCAGGCCTCTATTAAATTTATGAATGAAACACTGAAATACCGGAATATAGTTCCTTTAGGCACCGTTTCCAATTATCGTTCGCGAATGAATCGTTTATTTCGTCAAATTTTCTCGAAGTCGCGATTTTCCAAGGCGCGAGGGAATGTTTTTTTTTCTTCAAAATAAACGATTCATTCGCGATCGCTGTTCGAATGGTTTTTTTTTCTGTTGGCAATCGTTTTTCAATCGAGAAAATTCTCGCGAATAAAAAGCGATATCGCGATTCAATCGCTTTTTAATCGAGAAAATATAAACGATTGAAAAAAAACGATTGAGGATTATAGCCGAAAGTAGTACGCCATTGGTTCAGCCTGACTGACCCGCATACACGTTCGAGTTTCTAACACTTCAGTCAGACTATATAAAGTTCGATCATTTTTCTTCTTCCTTTTCCATTCTTTGCCTAGTGTAAAACTATAGCGTGTTTCTGTACAGTTGGCGGTTATATAGATACGATGGGGATATTGAAAGAAATTGAAAAAAAATATCTATATATATAGGAATAATGGTTATGCCTATAATTATAACTTCATATTTACATATATTTTGTACGGGACACAGACCCGGATATGGTCAGATTGGGTCATTTGTACTTCCAATTTCGTCTATTATTTTGGGTATTTCTGTGTTTTAAAGCTGGTATTATTCCAGATTTCTTGTGTAGTATTTTTCGTGAACGTTTTTGGCATCTGTGCGGGCTGAAATTTTGAGTTGATTCGTCAGATTTTCGCTGTACGCGTGGTTTTTTGTCCTACGATCACCATTTTCCTTGTGTAGATAGATGGCGCTGTATTGAATATAACATTGTCATACACGTGTACGGGGTTTTGAGTCTTCGAAAGCACTTAATTATTAATATATAGCGCGGGCTATTTGTAAAAATTTTCACAACTGGTTAATCCAGTAAGAGATGAAATTATATACTATTCAGTTGGTTTTTGGCTTGAGCTTCCCTTTGGAATCATTCATAGTTCATTTATCAAAATATAAAATTAAAATAAAAATTATTGTACATATGCGAATCCAATCGTTATATGCCATTCAATCACCATTGTGATATGTATTTGATATAAATATGAAATCACTGCCGCGAATATTCTTATAATAAATAAATTAACTTGATAGTGATTTTTTTAACTTATTCACATCTCAATAGTTTAAAAACTGTACCAAAACATGAATGGATACCCTTTCCTAATGTATGTTTTACTATAACAAAATATACATATTTAATTACACTATTTTTCACCTTAATTAACCTAGAAATTCTCGGCTGGAGGGCTAAGCTGTTCTGGGTTATCGCCATGCGCCCATTCACACCTCTATGAAGCCTGTGCCGTAATCATTCTGATAATGCAATCAACGACGAACTCAAATCCACTTATGACCTGTACCCGGTATTTACAAAACAAGATATTGTGACTATCATCCTGTATTGTTTATACCAAGTTGCATGAATATATGAGGAAATTATCGAAAGTATGAAGAGAATGACTGAACATTAATACATTGTCGACTCACACGATTATTGAATAAACATGTAATTTTGTCATTTACGCTTCGCCAGAGTAAATCTGAGCGCGAACGTCACAGGAAGCATGGTACAGGTATATGTATAGATATTTCCAGCATACGCCCTACTTCGGCTTGTAGGAGACTATAGATCGTGAATCATATATATTATTCGGTTATCTTGCGCATTTATACAGTATATTATAGTAATATAGGTTTTTCCTTCGACAAATCCGCAATCAACATTACATGTAGTTCCGAGTTCGCGGATAGAGCGGCGTACGACGGCAACACGGCCTATGTGTCAAATATCACTCCGCCTCACGATTCTCTCGCGCCTTGAAAAAAAAAACGATTCTCTCGCGATTGAAGATTCGCGATCAAGAACGGATCGCGCATGGGTAAACGATTCAAAAACGATATCGCGAGAGAATGTTTTTTCCAGAAAAAGTTCAATCGTTTTTTCTCATTTTTTTTCTCGATATCCTCGCGACTGATTCGCGACTGATCGTTTTTCAATCGAGAAAATTGAAGAAAAATCGCGACTGAAGAAAAAACGATTAATGGAAACGATCCCTTATGTTTTTGGATTCGGCTTGCGGCTTCGTCCCCCTAACAATAGGCAATGCTGTTTACCATTCATTATCCGGGCAGTTAGAGGACGGAAAACTGATAGTTATTTCTTAAGTATCCGCTCTACATTTTTCAAGGTGCATTTAATCCCATTCTGGAAATTCTGGAGGATTAATGAAATGAAGAACTATGTTTTCACATATCTTGAAAAATATGTCGCGTTATTGAGCTATGCCTATATGTAGAAGGTCGTTGACCATAAATGAAGAACTAAACCCTGGTTTAAGTCGTCGGTATGGATATTTATTCGATTAACCCAGACTTAAGACCCTACAAACATACAAATATATCACAAACGTAAGCATCACAGTCAAACAAGAATACAAATATATTTTCTGACGATTTACCTATAGTTAAAATCCAACTCCATACCAAATACCTCAATTCAATATTATATACTGGGTGTAAGACGACTCGAAACCTTCATAATAATAACATATAACCACATCGCAACATTACATATGTTTTACGTTACATTATGCATACTGTACGCTTGCTGTGTTACAAACGAAATATAATCAGTTATAAATATGTTCAGCCCAGTACTAGGAAACAAATAACTAGAATATATGTACGTCGCTTGAACTAACTATAACAAACCGTTTAACGCTGAGTTACGTAACAAGAAACCTATCTGCAAAATACCGAGCAAACTTAATGGGACAGAGGCAAGTCCGACCAGCATCGTTTACGGTAGCAAACCATTACGTAACGCCCAGTAGCACCCAAATGTAACGCCCAGTATAGTATCACCTGGTAAACAAACATAGCTCCCGTTTATGGGCAAAATATATCGTTTCGGCCACAATAACTTACAATAAATGTATATACTCAATACGGGAAATGCGAGCATCATAATTTATACTAGCAGAGTATCATGTGGCTTATATGTTATAAAAATATATTACCAGAGGCAAATATGTTCGAAATATATATCACCCGCCCATGGGACGTATGTGCTCGTTTCAGTGAAATGAATGCTAGATATATTATTCAAAATTACCACACTCAACATATGCTACTGAATATAAATATATATATAGAAATATTACTGACCTGATAATCCAATGAAGAATATCCAAACAACTCCAAACGAAACAAAACTGGCAGCAGAGCTCAAACAAAGTACTGAACTCAAACAGTAACAAAGATAAAGTGAACCGGCCAGTTCGTTCAGATAAAAATCATGCAATCACCAAAATATCCCATAAGGCATTTCACCAATAGAAACACTCGGCACATTCATCACCCAATCATAGTCAAGTGCGTCATGAATAGTCGTTAAGTCGAACATTACCGAGTACGAATGTCAAGTCATGAATATGTAATATGAAACCCTTGCCCAAGTAAACATACAACACAAGGAATGCAATGAACATTAAATACCATAAATACAATGGACAATACAATAAATACAATGAAAAATACCCCCCCCCATCGAAAATGACGTCCGCGTCATTCATTTCCGTTAGGGGTTAAGTTGATCGTTGGCCTGTAGTAAACTGATCATCAGCTTACAGGCATCCTCCTTAGTTGAAGCAGAGATGTCGGACTCCACCAGGGACTGCAGTACATTAATCCTCGTTCCCCAATCAGATTGCCGCATCACGTAATCACTAGGAGTGTACCGGTCAGGCGGTCGTCTCGTTCTGCTTGAACGTCGGAGTGTGTCACCACCGGAGGAAACGCCTGCAACGTTATCTATATCATCCTCCAATTCGTCAACAGCGTCAGGATGATCTTCTGCATCTAAAGAAGTGTGGTCGTCACCACGATCCGTCGATACTTCCGCAGCAGACACTTGGTCGTCACCGGTCAACTGGGAAGTTACGTCTGTTACGTTACAGTCTTCTTCACCAACGGGTACGGTATCTGGAATCGCTGAGACTTCTGTAGCCACTGGTGCACCAACGAACGCCAAATATATGAACTCGTCATCTTCTGAATCCGAACAGGTATCGGAATGGGCAGCATTTCGAGCTCCTTTTGTAGGGCTACGAATATCAACATCCTCCTGTTTACGTATACCGGTTTTCTCTGCAGGACTATCTCCCGGAATAACCCCAACAGGCAATAAATGATTACGGTGAAGCGTCCTGACGCGGTCAACACCGTCCTCCTTCTGTACTCTGTAGACTGGAATGGTCGAATTTGGTTGGCTGAGAACAACGTATATCTCGTCTTCCCATCGATCAGCGATCTTGTGTTTCCGTTGGAAAGCCAACTTGCGTACAAGAACCCGATCACCAGGCAACACTGTAGCACCACGGATCTTGGACTCGTAACCCTTTTTCTGACGTTTCCTAGTTTTCCGAGCTGCTTCAGATGCCACCTCGTATGACGCTTTCAACCGGCTGCGGAGGTCTTGAACATACTTGGTTAAAACCGTCTTACTGTCGTTACGGTGCAAACCAAACGCTATATCAATGGGCAAGCGCGGCTTCCTACCGAACATCAGGAAAAATGGGGATTGTGCTGTACTCTCATGGCGAATGCAGTTATAGGCATGTACGAGCGGTCCAACATGTCGTTTCCAATCGTCCTTCTGATCAGGCTGCAACGTGCCTAACATATCCAGTAGGGTACGATTGAACCGCTCGCACATGCCATTACCCATGGGATGATAGGGGGTCGTGCGGGACTTCTGTATCCCAAGTAAAGTGCACAGCTCTGCTACGACTTTACCCTCAAAATTGCCACCTTGGTCTGAATGCAAACGCTGCGGAATGCCATAGTGACAAATAAAGTAATTCAACAAACAATCCGCGGTTGTCTTGGCAGTCATATTGTGCGTCGGAATCGCTTGTGCGTATCTTGTGAAATGGTCGGTTATCACAAGGATGTGCTGAAAACCGCCTCTGGAAGTTTCCAACGTGAGAAAATCCGTACAAACATGCTGTAAAGGTTGAGTTGTTGTGATTCCTACCAAAGGAGCACGCGGAGAGATATGAGCCTTCCGTTTCAAACAACGCGGGCATTGCTGAACCCACCTTTCGGCATCTCTTACCATTCCTGGCCAGTAAAAACGGTCGCGCAAAATGGACACCAAGCGATCTCTGCTAGGGTGGCCCAGATCGTTATGTGCAGCTTTCAACGCTTCGGAGATAAATACCAGAGGCAAGACTAACTGATCCCTGGTATTGCCATTCACCTTTACCCGACGATGCAAAATACCGCGGAGCATTACCAATTTGTCAAAAGACCGAAGTATCTGCGCATGCTGCCAACCTAAAGGTAAACTGTCCTTCCTAGGTTTCTGTCGAGTCCTGACAAACTTTAACCATACAGAAAGTACCTTGTCCGTGGACTGTGCTCTTCTCCAGTCACGATCTGTCATGCTGTTCAAGTCCTGTCCAAAGTCAGCATCAAGCTCGTCCACCACAGTAGAAGACATACACATGGTCTCTACGAACGGCGTCACGGCACACACAGCCTGAATGCAATCTGCGGAGATGGAAACCTGCGTTGTACAGCCGTCATCGAGCCAACATCCCGGCAGTCTTGAAAGCGCATCGGCGTCGACATTCTCTTTTCCAGCGCGATAGTCGATGGTGAAGTTGTAGCTGGCGAGTGACGCTAACCACCTATATTCCGTGGCATCAAGGTTGGAAGACGTCAAAATGTACGTCAGAGGGTTGTTATCCGTTTTCACAACGAAGTTCTGTCCATAAAGATAATCATGAAACTTTTCACAAATTGACCATTTCAAGGCAAGAAATTCCAATTTGTGCGCACTGTAATTCTTTTCGGATTTACTCAAGCCTCGACTTGCGTAGCATACAACCTTCAATAGTCCGTCCTGCTCCTGATAAATTACAGCGCCTAGGCCTTGTCCATTTGCGTCAGTGTTGAGTTCGAACGGCAAAGAATGATCAGCATACGCTAGTATTGATGGTGTAGACAAACTGCGTTTGATCTCGTCAAATGATACCTGCTGCTCTGCATCCACACCCACGTTTTGTTCTCTAAGGAAGGAGACGATCTCCGGCACTTACATTTAGTGTGTGGCGCCGGCATCAAATCCGTCAGCGGCCGCGCAATCTTCGCGAAGTCTTTAATAAATTTTCTGTAGTATCCCGCGAAACCCCAAAAACGCCTAACATCTTCGGGATTTTTCGGAACAGGCCAGTTTACTACTTTGTCCACCTTTTCGGGATCCTCCTCAATACCCTGTGACGAAACAATGTGTCCGATGTACCGAACTCTATCCCTTAGAAGAGAACACTTCTTCGGGGCAAGCTTCAATCCGTTATCCTTAAGTTTCTTAAACACTTGCTGAAGACGCTCCATGTGTTCTTCAAATGTTTTCGAAAGAAATCAGAAGATGTATACGACACACGTTTTCAGATTGAGGTCACCGAGCACAGACTCCATTAAACGCTGGTACGTAGCAGAAGCATTGGCCAAGCCGAAAGGCATACGATTGAATTCAAAAAATCCCATAGGCCCAACTGTGAACGCAGTGCGCTGCTTATGATCTTCGGCTATCTCCACTTGATGGTACCCACTTTTGAGCTCCAGCACTGTAAAATACTTCGATCCAGCTACACGGTCAACTAATTCCTCGATACGAGGCAACGCGTATGAATCTTTTACAGTACGCTGATTCAGCTGACAAAAGTCCACGCACATGCGCAAACGTCCATCCTTCTTCCTGGCAAGTACCACATTAGAGGCCCAAGAGGAATGAGAGGGACGAATAACTCCGCACATGAGTAGTTCCCGTAGATGCGTTCTAACCTCGTCAAACATGGCCGGTGGAATCCTTCGATGGCGCTGCTTGAACGGCTGTTCATCGGTAAGCTGAATAGTATGCTCCACAGCGGAAGTGCAACCAACGTCAACGTCACTGGATGAAAAGATGTCACGGTTCTCCAATATGAAATGCTTACAAACGTCCAGCTGTTCAGCGGACAAACGGTCCGAAGCTATTTCAACTTCATCCAATGGATTAAACCCAGTCGAGGTCATGGTGTTGTCCTTTCCCGGTAACTCCAATGTCACTGGCTGTATTTCGCACAAAATGGCATGAAGGGATATAACCATGGTCCTGGCAGTAATATTCGATATTCGAACAGGAACAGTCTCTTTCTCACGGAACACATAGGGACAATGTCGTCGGAACAATGTCCAAATCAGAAGAAATGGACGCTGCCTTAGAAGACTCCAACAATCCACAAACCCGATGATAAGGTAACTTTTCATCTGTATAAACAGGAACCATAACCTCACTATTAGGAGGAATAATGACGTTACGACTTTCGCCACTCTTGACCAACGCCAGGAGGTTGTGATGACGATTTAATTCCCGCTCACGAAGTGTCAACGTCCGGAATGTCAGATACCATGGCGTCTCGAGCTATTTGCAAGAAATGAACACCGTGGACTTGACGACATTGGCTGAGAAAATGACACAAAACGTTAGTACCCAACAATACAGGAGTCACTGAATTGTATCGGCTATCCGGAATAACAAGAAGGATGCTCCTATCAGTCTGCTAGCCGTCCAATCCATCAACACCTGGTTGGTTGGTTGGTTTGATTGGGCACTCCATCGTATTACAATGGGCACAGGTCATACAGAGTATGCCGTGCAACCCGTTCCCCCACACCGCCCTACAAATGCTCCCTCCTACCAATGACGCATAGCCATCGGTAATTCCCCATTATATCTTCTTTACATCTGTATCCATATCATCTAATGTTGATCAGGTCCCATACAGAGTATGCCGTGCAGCGCGTTCCCCCACACCGCCCTACACATGCTCCCTCATACATGTACCAATGACGCATAGCCATCGGTAATTCCCCATTATATCTTCTTTACATCTGTATCCATATCATCTAATGTTGATCAGGTCCCATACATAGTATGCCGTGCAACGCGTTCCCCCACACCGCCCTACACATGCTCCCTCATACCAATGACGCATAGCCATGGTAATTCCCCATTATATCTTCTTTACATCTGTATCCATATCATCTAATGTTGATCAGGTCCCATACAGAGTATGCCGTGCAGCGCGTTCCCCCACACCGCCCTACACATGCTCCCTCATACATGTACCAATGACGCATAGCCATCGGTAATTCCCCATTATATCTTCTTTACATATGTATCCATATCATCCAATGTTGATCAGGTCCCATACAGAGTATGCCGTGCAGCGCGTTCCCCCACACCGCCCTACATATGCTCCCTCATACATGTACCAATGACGCATAGACATCGGCAATTCCCCATTATATCTTCTTTACATGTGTATCCATATCATCTAATGTTGATCAGGTCCCATACAGAGTATGCCCTGCAACGCGTTCCCCCACACCGCCCTACACATGCTCCCTCATACCAATGACGCATAGCCATCGGTAATTCCCCATTATATCTTCTTTACATCTGTATCCATATCATCTAATGTTGATCAGGTCCCATACAGAGTATGCCGTGCAGCGCGTTCCCCCACACCGCCCTACAATTGCTCCCTCATACATGTACCAATGACGCATAGCCATCGGTAATTCCCCATTATATCTTCTTTACATCTGTATCCATATCATCTAATGTTGATCAGGTCCCATACAGAGTATGCCCTGCAACGCGTTCCCCCACACCGCCTTACACATGCTCCCTCATACCAATGACGCATAGCCATCAGTAATTCCCCATTATATCTTCTTTGCATATATATCCATATCATCTAACCTTGATCAGTCTTCCCTCTATTTCTCTTAATCATCTCTATATATTCACCAATTATTTCTCTTCATTTTCCCCAATAAAATGCCCCGATATGTCCCTTCATTTTGCCTATTCCAGAAATCATACATCCAGTGTCATGGAAATTTCACCCATTATTTCTCATTTTCTCATAATATCCCACTATTTTTCCCTTATACAGAGTATGCCGTGCAACGCGTTCCCCCACACCGCCCTACACCTGCTCCCTCATACCAATGACGCATAGCCATGGTAATTCCCCATTGTAACTTTTTTTTACATCTGTATCCATATCATCTAACCTTTATCAGGTCCCCAGTCTTACCTCTATTTCTCTTAGTCATCTCTATATATTCATCAATTATTCCACCCATTTCTCTTCATTTTCTCCAATAAAATACCCCGATATTTCCCGTCATTTTGCCTATTTCCGGAGATCATCAATCCAATGACATGTAAATAACACCCACTATTTCTCATTTTCCTCAATGCAATATACCACTATTTTCCTTTCAGTGTGCATATTCACTCAATGTCATAAAATATCATGCCTTATATGCGCCTGTGCTTTCCCCAAGTATTTTCACTTGTTATTCTCTATCATCCCAGTAAATTCCCTCATTGTGCATATTCACACTCATGCTTCCCTCTGTCTTCTGTGATCAACTATCTTAATTTTCCCTTATTTTCCTCGATCAAATATGCCCGGATATATCCTCGTGTCCATTCCCGCAGGATAATATAATCCAATGCCATAGCTTCCATCATCCAGCATTCCCAGACCAGCCTGTGTGCATGTAAGTTCCCTTGTGTCAATGGTAAATAATTCCTGATGCCTACTTCTCCTCATCATCTCTGATTCTATTTGAATAATCTTGCCATTTCCCCTGACCCGTATATACCTGATTCGCCTAGTCCAACTCTTTTCGTACTTCCCAAACATCACTAATAAAATCATTAATGAGACCACTCTCCTGTCTTCTCTTATCCTGTTTGATGGTGCCTGCCTTTCACTTTTCTCATCAATTCTTTCCCTCACCCTATCCACAATATTCTGTCCAGTAATTTCTTGCATTATTTCCATTAGTGCCTCTGTCAGCAAATGTGATTTTTTCTCCTTTTTCTTATGTTCTTTTATCTCGTCTTCCATGCCTGTTACTCGACATTTGAAACAGATCATCCCCCACTCGCCCGCCCTTTCCAATAATGCTTCTTCACCGATCATATCCATATCTGATCCACACACTGCGCATGAAATTACTGAAACTTCTATATCAGGCCCTGCCTGTATTAACCCCTGCATTATGTTTAAACATCCATCTTCCATTTCTTCCAACCATCTAGTATCAGAATCTGTATCTATCTTCTCATAATCCATTCTTATTTTGTTCTTACAATTTAATATAAGAAGGACCTCCCAGTAAAATCACACTTCTGGGTTAGTTTGTTCTTTCAACATAAACTGTAGCCAGCCAGGCTAAATTCTACACCCAGATGACCTTAAGATGGAATGTTCTCTTGTTTAATGAACAGCTCTGTGTCCAGTCCAGGACACTTCTCACCAGCCGATTGGCCCCCCAGCATGTATATCTGCTTTCCCCATTACCAGGCTACTGATGCATTAAATCTGTCATCACACACGACTGAGATAATAATATTTTGCCTTTCCCAGGGGTGGACCAAAGAGTTTTGTCTCTTGTGATATCAACTGGACTTTTCACTCAAGATTTAAAAGGCACCAGTTTGACCATAAAATCACTCCAAACATTTAACGACTTCCCTCTCTTGGAGCAGATCAAGCTACAGCCCTTTCAATATGTGATGGTCTACATTTCCCAAATTCCTACCAGATATCCATTCAGTCAATATACCCTCACCTCGAGGATGAATCAATTTCTACAGTTATATCAGATACAATTTGATTCCTAATCTAATCTTCTAATTTTTAGATATGCAACCTTTGATGCCTTGTGAGCATCATAAATTAATGTATTCAATATCACTATTTTTATCAGGCTCTGTTGATTTTTTTTTTAAATTCTGATTTACCTAACTTGCAAACACTACCGCCCGCTAACAATTCTTTGTATCTGATACTAGGATATATTCACTAAATCAGAATATGCAAAGTAAAATAAATTATACCTACGTCGACCTCAATGTAGCCCAAATATGGAAGAGACAAACCATCAGCACATTCAACTTCCAAAATGGCGGACAGTTGATGTATCGGAATATGGGACAGATGAGAATTGTAAAGCGCCTCGGAGACCGTGGACACAGTCGAACCGGTATCC
>JAVTVY010016195.1:0-62554 GCA_036873755.1 Hanleya hanleyi | reverse complement strand
TCTTTGTCAATACTTTCATAACTCCAGAATACAGCTGCAACAAGGAACTCGGCTCACTTCAAGCAGCCACTCGACTGATGGGAAATTTAATGAGCACACCTACATGTAGGTATGGTTGATTTCTTCATAGTGTATATTGGCTAGAACATCACACAAACTGTTTATCTCCACTGTTGTATGTCATGGAGTACTAAAGAAAGGATAATAGACATCTTCATCAATCTTTTGTAAATCGTAGGGATGTGTTCCATTCTTAACCCTTTATGGTAGTCAACCTATTCAATCATCCTGAGTGTATTAAAAAAAACTGGATTGCATGTCATATGGAACCATATATACAACTGATCAGGTTTTAATTATATGCATGTATTTATCGCCACAGGCCAAGAAGTTCACAATTCAGACTGGTGGGTTTCAGCGTTGGGTTACGTCTGAGTGGACCTCAGGGCAACTGAAGTAAACTATCCTTCGAAAGATCTGCTGCTCCAAGTTCAAGTTGGAAAAGGACACGGTCACCCTTGAATAATAATACTGCAATAAATTCTCATACCAAAGACTGCATGTAAATGCATACAAAAAAAAAGAACTGTGCTGTATTTTGTCTCAAGGATTTGTGCTAGCGGTTTATTGTAAATATTTTATGATGTACTGTTCTGTCTCATTCTGTATTTTCTCTGAATAAAACTTTCTGTGCTCAAATATATATTTATGTATTCTTTTCTGGGAAAGTAAATATCTCGTGGCTTTACATACCTTTTCATCACACGGATTTGCTATGATACTAATAAGGTACTTCAAGAGCACTTCAGAAATGCATATGAAAGGTATCCTTCTGTAGAAGAGTGGATGAAGTGACTTGCCATATAAGGACATTGAAGTGCCTCAAATATTCTAATTAGGTACTTCAAGAGCACCTCAGAAGTGCCTATGAAGGTTACCCTTCTGTGGAAGTGTCTATGAAGTGCCTTTGCAGTACCTAATTAAAATATTTGAGGCACACTTCTAAGTGACTTCATTGTGACTTCATTGTGACTTCAATGCCCTTATATGGCATTGCTACAAAACAATACCCACACTGCAAGCACACTTCTGACTCTGAGCCTTGCACTTCAAGGTTGAAATATGGCCACACTTCAAAGTTACTTCAAAGTTACTTCAAAGACACTTCTGGACAGTAAGGGGATTCACGCAAAATCGAGATCGTAAAATCGGGAGCTATATCACCGTATTCATCTAGTCAAAAAGTCGCATCATCTGCCCCTTATTTGAGTTCATTGTGCTGAATGGCTTGTTTTTGTAACTGAAATCTTTCACATCCAAATGAACTTCGCAGTGCATGAAGCCCGATCTAAAACATGGCGTCAGCCAGCCGTTCATAAGAGGCGTGTCCAGTTGCTACGAAGAGGGGAAACAACTCTGAGCAGACATTTAAAAAAATTGTATTGCCTTCATTGGCGGAACAGGGGTTATTCTTGACGAAAGAATTAATCTACTCAGTTTCCAAATTCAATAAAACTAACTCAGTTTTTTCAGCATGCCCGAATGTCTCCAAAAAGTCAAATTTTTTAAGTTTTCATCACATGAATTATAAAAACTCATTTTTTAAAAAAGTTTTCATCACAGAATAAAAACTCATTATTTTAAAGTTTTCATCTTTAACGGAATGCATTTATATTGCAGTGGCAGAGAGCGGCATTTTGTTTCAAGATAATTATTCAAATCAACGAGATATGATATAATTCTAGAGGAGAATTGGTGTGATTAACCCTTTCACCGATTAAACCCGGTGTACGGGGATAACGAGAGTGCCACCCGTACGGCCATCCCCGGTTGAACGGGTTAGCTTTAAACCTGTTGGCCATCACGATGGGTACAGCACTTTTATTTTTTTGCATTCGTTTTAACGGAAACCTATCAAACACTGTATACTTCTGGAAAGTCAAAACCTTGATCAATTTGATTCTCGAAATTGTTTGTTTGTTCCGCAAAAGAAATAAAGCAAAATTAGATGTTGAACGAAAAAAATCGGAGCGAGAAATGCGTTTTTTTCCACATACCGTGTGACGGGCCTCTCGGCAGCAAGCCGCAGAAATGAAAAAAATCGTCGAAAACCTCATCCTAACTCCTGTATTTTTGATGTTACATGACTGGTAAAGCGTGGTGAATATTCCCCAGACGATTAAAACTGCCAACGACAACCGGCAAAGTTTATTTCCATATTTTTACGAGTCTTGATCCACAAAGTTTGACAACCAACTTTCTATTTCGCCCAAGATGGTTGCCGCCTTCGGACGACGAGCCAATCGGCATGCGTAATTTCGCCCACGTGACCTCCATCCGCCAACAGATAAGAAGCGCGTAGACAGTGGCTGGAAAAATGGAATTACATCATTTTCAATCCAATCGTATCCTCCGTTTTATTTTTGCCATCCGTCCCAGGTCATGTCATGTACAGAAAGGGGAAAGCCCACACTTTCCAATGAGAGGTCAAACATTGCAAATGGCCGAGTACAACTCGAGATAAACACTGTCAAATGCGATCGAAAAAAGACGATTTCTCCGTTGAATTTTGACGTTTTCAAGTCGAGAAAGCCGGGGAAAGCGCATTCTCTTGAAGTAAAACCTAATTTTGTATGCTATTTTATTTATTTTGCTATAAAACTGGAGCAAATAACACCGGAGTGTTCATTGTGGAGACGGGGTCCCTATGTTTTTCTACAAATCTCAGACGCAAACACGTTTTCTAACATTCCAAAGACAACATATACAAATTTTAACCGTTCTCAGGGAATTGATCGTCAGCAGGTCACTTTTGTCAGGGGAAATAATCGGTGAAAGGGTTAATAAAAAGCGGGTTAGGCATTTTTTTATTTTTTTCCCCTAAGACTTGAATTTGAAATTCCCCCGACACAATTTGAAATGAAAGTGTTAAATTTTCCTTGAATTGCATTTTATTGCAGAAAATTTGCAATTTCCGAAAACGTTGTGCATGCAAGGAAACCAAACGGCCGTAAATTCAAGACGGCCATAATAAATACCAAGCTGAACCGTAGACCAGTCAGTGCTCTAGACAACCCGATCATGATTGATTGCAGCTCTCGTCTTGCACACGTGAAACTTCTTTATTTATACAATTTGCACGTTTGGTTTTGATGTATTTTCAATCCTTGGTATAGCTGGACATTTCACCTTTTATTTCGTGTTGAAACGAAACGGTACGGGATGTAGCCGAAAAATGATGACGGCTGACTGCCGGCACACGTCTCTCTGCTGCGCAGTTCTGTCGGGCGTTGTAGCTGTCCTCCCTCGTGGTCGTTTGGAAACTTCCACCCGGTCGTATTAATCACAAACCCATACTTTCTAGCATAAAGAAATGCATTGGATGGTTCCCGACGAATCGAATTGGAAGCGTTCACTAAAACTAGGAAAGTAAGGCACAAAACTTTTCGCTATGCCGTATTCGATACGCACATGGACTTTTCATCAACAACAACAACGACGACAATGTGAGTGGAGATTTTCTTTGGTTTCGTAGACTGTATTTTCTGCCTATTTCGTTCCTGAAACTCAATTTTGTTGCAGGAAATTCTTGCTGGGTGAAATTGAGAATAGTGGTCCTAAAACATATGCAATTGTAACCCGCATAAGAAGATCCAACTCCCGCATTTGTTGCCATCTTGTCTTGTCAAATGTGGATCGCTTTACGTCAGTTACGATCGTGACCTATCTTTCGCGAAAGGTACCTTTCGCGAAAGCTATGAAATAAATATGAAATCATCGTAAGTTATTATCAACCTTTCGCACATGCTTTCGCGAACGTTTTCGCGAATGTTTCGCGAAAGATGAACCCAACGTTTCGCGAGCAGTGACCAGTTTAATTCTTGGGCGTACTGTAGATGTAAGTATATTCTGTGATAAAGGATGGACATTATAGGGGAGTGATGCTTTTCTTTGAACTGGTGAGAGACAGGGGTAAATGTAGCTGAAGGTGTGAAGTTGTCCGGCCTAATACCCTTGGCATTACACATCGGACGAGAGACGAAAAAGGCTTGCCTTTTAGGCCTTCACACTGCAATTCACAGCATGTTTTACAGGATGGTCAAATATTGCCATTGTGGGACCCTGTTCCATATTAGAACTGAAAAGATGATGCACTGACTCTCCATACAGTATAGAACATGAACATATAGTTTTTTGTATGTTTCACTTTAAAAAAACCCTTTAGAATGATTGCAAAACTCCGGCTAAAGATAAGAAATGCTTGCACACAAAGTGCCACACCCTAACGGTGAACCCTGCCACAAGAGGCGAGTATTCTCACCCAACATGAACTTGAGGAGAGAAATCTATTGCTGTCTTTTTACCCCTCAGCCCATAGGGCTGTGGGGTCTTGTCGTTGCCATGTACGTACGTCCGTCCGTCCGTCTGCAGATCTATGAAGTCGGGCCTGACCAAACTTTGGTGAGAGCTTCCTGAATGTTGACTGATGAAATGATTAGATTTTCAGATGGCTATGATGATTTGATGATTTTTAATTAATTTTTTTTATTATTTATTGATGGTTCAGCTTTTGCACTGTTATCTATGCCCATCAACATGTTCTTGTCCGCTGAATATCTGCAGATCTATCAAGTCGGGCCTGACTAAACTTTGGTGAGTGCTTCCTGAATGTTGTCTGATGAAATGATTAGATTTTCAGATGGCTATGATGATTTCATGATTTTTAATTATTTTCTTTTTATTATTTTTTGATAGCTTAGCTTTTGCACTGTTATCTATGCCCATCAGGAACCCTTGGTTGCATGTTTCATTGTGACTTTTGAAGGTTCCCTGATACAAGAAAGCCTGGTCAAGATTATCATTGGATGGACCCCCCCAATTCCCATTTATCTGGGAGCTTACATGATGCTACACTTGTTCAACCTATGCACTACCCTCGGGAGGATTTCCCCACCTCTGGGACACTAAATGTTATTGGACTTTTTCCTATCCACAGCTTCATGTGATATACATGTATGAGATGCAGTGTACATTGTTTTTTCACACACACATGCGGAATCGCCTAAAATTGATTCCTTTATAGTAATAACTAACAGGTTGGTGACATTATTTTATTTGAGAAGTACAAGAGGAAATAATCGGCGGGGGGTTCCCGCAGTATCGAACCCCTGTTAGGTTTGAATTTCGCATCGCCTTAAGTAGAGACCCCAACAGCCGTATGAGCTGCCATGCGAATTGCGTGTGTAAACACAAATTATGTGGTGTCGGAAAAGGTCATAAAACATGAATTTTTGCCTTAATTAACTGTGAAAATTACTTGGATTAAGTAAATATAATGTTCTGTTGTCGATGGTATTTGAATTAGTCCATAAAATGTTTCATCATCGGCAGAGAGCAGTTCTGGAGTTCACTTCATTTTGCACACGCGTCTGGTCGCCGTGGAAAATGGCGACGCATTTTTAAAAGTCCTCAACTTGCATGATCCCTTACGATATGAGCCAGTGGGTTTTTCCCTTTCAATTTGGTCTTAAAATTCTCATAATTTCTCACAGAATATCGCAAGAATATTAACTCGATCAAAACGTGCTTCAGTTTTTTCATAGCCCGTTTTGCGGCCCTTTTGCGTGACCGCGAATGCTGTCTCCGATGAGAATGACCGAGTTAACAGTGGCAGTCCGTTATTTAAATGTTCGTGTCATTGTTCTGACTGATAAATGAATAGAAATTGCACTGGCTCATGTCGTAATCCCGAATTTATTTAGACTTGTACGTCCCGCGAAGAGCAAAACGTCTTGTTGTTCCACGTAACCAGGGGTAACGAGGTCATGACACCAGATGGCGTCTCCCGTCTAAAATGGCGGCACCCTTTTGACAGGTTTGATAGCGTTTGTTGAGGTTGAATGCTGGCGAAAAACGATCTATTTTGCTATAAATTTTGCGCTATTGTTACTGTTTAATGTATAAATTAATATGTGATATCTCAGAATGTATTACAATGTCAATTTCCACGACAGTAAATATCTCGCAAGTCGTTTGATGGTTTACCATGGAATTCTCCTTACCACGTCCAGCTGGTACAGCATGCGGTTGACGTTTTCGCGGGTATTGAGAAAACAGCTCCACTCATGTTAGTAGTAATCTCCCTTGAATTGAACTTGAAAGCGTGGACTAAACTTGCAATTTGAAACAAAGCAGTTGAAATGTTGAATTTATTTCGCCAGAATAATATTTCTTAAAATGTTTTATGATTAAAAAAAATTAATAGCGTATAAAATAGTCGTGATGAAGTAAGTTTTATCAGTCTGTGTTACTTTATTTTATTTTACAACAACAACAACATTTTTTTAACTCCACTCACTGGAACGTTTTTCCTTCTGGCTGACAATGGTGCTTCATCTACTTTACTACAGAATGAACAAATGTGGGCTCTTCAACTGATTTGATTTTAAAATAATTATCAATTAATTTATTTCTTATCACTTTTAGTAGAAAATTAGAATATACATCATCAAGTAAAATGAATGTTCCATACTGAGTAAGACATTTATGGAAATGAACTCCTCATTAATGAATGTCAGTGGGCAGAGATAATTATGTGGGGTGGCAATATTCAGGTTGTCCATGGGTTCAATCTTTTTCTCAATAAAATTCAAGTTCACATTTAGGAATTTTGGTGACATTTGATACCTGTTTCAATGCAGGTACCCTGGTACTATAGTAAAACGCTGTTCCATTATGCAAATTTATGCAAATTAGGCAGCTAAATATTGCCGCGGCGTCGACAAAATGCCCACCAGCAGAACTGGCATGTTCAAAAACCCCTGACTACCAAATTTTATTAAAATTGTCCTGAAATTAAAAGAAAGGAAAACGTTTTTGTAGAAATTTACTCATAATTGTGTACAATTTTACCCATTAATCTCCCATTGTTTTAACATAGACTGATTTCCGATAAACCACTGGAATAAAATAACTTCAAAAATCTGCATAAAATCAAGTTTTGATTCGTTTTCGAAAATTTAAAAAGCGTTGAACTTCAAAAAATGCCTCCTATGAAATCAAATCTAAACTAGTCCAAAATAAATAAGATGAAAAAACTGTTGGGGTCTCTACCTTAAGCCATTTTTAGCCTGACTCGGGGCAATTTTGAATCAGTTTGCATACCTGAAGCTTATGCCCCCCCCCCCCCCGACCAATAATGATAATGGTGGGTTTGTGTCAATCATTGTGTTTCTATGCTATTAACTTATCACACTTGTGCAATGCATAAATTGCCACTGATAAAGCTACACTTTCTTATGCTGTAATCCCAGCACACCACTCGCGTGAAAACAAAGTCTATTATATACGGTACAGAAATCACACAAACTGTATCCGCAAGGCTGTATCCAGGGATTTTTTGCAGGTTCCAATCCCAAACTCCCAGTTCCTTTTCGTAATTCATTATTGAGGGTCCAATTTTTTTTAGTGAATTTCGGCGCAAAGAGCCTGTGATCAATCACAAAACAGAGGTTTATTAACATGAAATTCAATACCCAGCTATGGAATCGGATCGATATTGAGGCTCCCAGAAGCTTTTTCTAGGAGTATTTTCTTCAGAAATCCTTTCAAATTGAACAACAACACTTTCGTTTTTTGTTTCATTTGAGTTTTGGGCGCCCATACGTTTTCCGGAACTAAATTGGCTCTAGATGCAGCCCTGATCCTACTTGACTAATAAAAACAGGCTGAGGGGTCCACGCACCTTTTAGGTGCTTGCCTGCAATTCATGTTTGAGGGGAGCGATTGCTTCCACTCTTCTCAGCTCCCCTAAAAGTTGATCGAGAGGAGTAAATAATTGCACCCCTTGTTTTCAGAGGGGAAAAAATTGTTCAGTAATTACTTGATGAAATCCCTGATCGATTGTGCTGCAAAAACTTCAACACTGCTACTTTGTATGGAGGACCATGATGATGCACTGTCGACGAACCAAGTTGTGATGAATTAAAAGATTTTCCTTTTGCATTACCACAAATATTTGCAAATGAATATTGTGACACTCTTTGATACTTAACATTTGTGATATTCATGAATACAGATATTGGCGAACATAATTAATCTTTTTTTTTTCATCCTTAATTTGATTTGTGCAAATCGCCTTTCTCACAGAACTGAGATGAGAGGTGCGATTTTTTCACTACTCCTGCTTTTCAGTTCTACTTGTATTGTCTGATATAGATATCCAGACCATTTACTCACCTACTTGACATGAGAATCTGATCGAATCCAGGGGAGCAGTTGGTTGCTCTCCTGACATTTTCTCGTGGCAAGGCCTGGAGACTTGAATACACATTTCCAACTGTTCCTAATCAAATGCAATTATGAGTGACAAGGTAGCTTGTGACTTCCTCACATTTCTGTGATTGAGTCCATACAGGTGTGTTCTCGATTTTACGGTATCCATATCTTTGCTACCTATTCTACTTTAGATGATCATCTCACTGTGATCGTCTAGTGCATCCGCATCCGGTTTAGAGCATCCGCATCACATGGTCCTGGGATCAATCCCTGGCTAAGACATAACTGAGACTTGAAAAATTGAACTTGTTGCTTCTTTTCTTGGTGCTCAACATTAAGTGGATAGATCAAGGACTGATTGGCCCAGTGTCAGGATAAATGTGACCGGGTGAAGTATCCTGTGTGTCTGCGGGATGTTCCTTCTGTGGAGCAGCACTATAAAATGGTGGATTTGAGACCACTGTGGTGCATTTACATATGGGCATACCATCATTATATGAAAGTAAATCCCATTAAAAAAGATTGTTGAAAGTGACGTTGAATCATACTCCATCACTCAAATTCCATTAACTAACTCTACGATTTCCTAGAAAAAAGTTTTCTTCTGTAGCAGGATTTTGGTAAAGAGGTCTGTTGAATTTATTATTGGTATGATTTATAGGACAAAAATATATTGTCATGTTTCAATGGTGTCGATCATTTACCTGTCGATACCTGTAGAGTGAGACTACTACATGTACCACTGCCAGCGTACATTGTACCAGCCTGGGTCTGTATGGTATATTTTAGATTCTTGTTACATAGACCTACTGAAACAGTGTTTCAAAGTACGTATAGATATTTTCACATAAAAATGGATTTTTATGCGCAAGAAATGAAAACAAGTCTAGATTGTTTTTGAGTGTTTGTATCTGAGTGTTTGTTTGTATCGTGCAAGTGACAGAGAAACTCTGATGTGTCACAGCTTCTAGAGAAACTCTGACTGTGTCAAGGCTTCTAGATGAACTCTGATTGTCTCACAGCTTCTAGAGAAACTCTGATTGTGTCACAGCTTCTAAAGAAACTCTGATTGTGTCTCCGCTTCTAGAGAAACTCTGATTGTGTCACAGCGTCTTAAATGTATCTATTGTAATTGAGAGATGATTTTGACTGACTTCTTATTATTCTGTGATAAGTTCATCATCTGTTGAATTTATAAGGTCTACAGTAGTTAATGATTCAATCAGTTGCCATGGTTAAGCATTGAGGGAGAGTTAGGCCGTTAATTGATCCGGGGCAGGAGTTGATCAATTGACGCTACCGTCCACAGTCTGCACGTCATCGAAGCAGTGGGCTGACGTAGCTCGGACTACGTAACCTACCCAGATAGCTGCATTGTGATGAGTAAATTGTCGTCAGTCGCGGCACCCCTCTAGAGCTGTTACTGTCGGTGATCACCAAGCTTTCTGCAGGAAGGATAAGAAACGAGCGTGTCAGATTTGACAATGGTCGTACATAATTCAGACCAGACTGGCTCGTAAAGTCAGACTTGCTCGTAAAGTCGTAATATTTTGCAGGTGATCCAAGTCTCTTGCATGTTCGCGTAAATGCCTCGACCCTGTCAGTATGACAATTAAATTCCTTCTCTCGTCTCTATTGTGAGAAAATCTTGGCTGATTCCCTCACTCAACGTTCGCCATGAATTAACTCGCTCCGTGCAGTTAGAAGAAGTATTGATTATGTCTGAGGTCAGTTTGGTTTAACGGATCAGATTTGCTGCTAGCTATAGTAGCAGGTTCGGAGTCAGTCGGAGTGTCAGTTCAATATGATGTGGCAGAGCTATAAATATAGCCACGCTATGATGTCATTATGATGATAGGCCAGGTTTGGTATTCATACAATTACATTTATACATGTACGTGTACACAGTTCTGTAAGCGGCATTGTCTTGCTCAATTGGGATTGGATTTGTGCAAATTGCCAAAACAATTCCACAAGATATTCTTTGACAGTGCTTCCTAGAGATGAGGTGTCATGGAATGAGTATTTTCTGTTCAAGATTTTTGTCCCCCCTGCCACATAAGTTGGGGGGGGGGGGGGAGGAGAGTGTAGAAACACTGGGTGGCCCTAATTCCATTATTCTTAGACAGTTTTTTCTAGAGTACTGGTGCTGCTGGCCGGGGACGTGGACCTCTATGGTCATTTGTTTTTGTGCAAGTTTGTGTGAAATATATAATGTTTTAGCTAACTGCCCACAGTTTGCCACATACAGATCTAAGTACTTGTGTATCCATGAACTGACGGTATTACTATGATTGTGGCCTGCCAAACTGTTTTTGCATAGATTTTTAAATTGTGGTGAATTAACACATATGAGCTCATGTAACTTTACTCTTCACAATACCATTGTACTCGCTGTGCCCATCTGCAGACAATAGCTCCAGACGTGCAACATCTGTTAAAATGTTAATTAGCAAACTCCTCATAATGCCAAAAAAAGCTGTTAAACAACACACTACACATGTAGGTGAGGAAGCCTCATAGATTATTAGCACACCTGTGCATGCATATAGATGTATGTCGGGATTATTTCCCTGATCTGTCCAGACGTCATACAATTTGTCTCTCAGTCTGTCATTACACATAGTAATTAATGCAGAATTTGAACTGACTGCTTGGTTTACCCCAACTCCTTAAACCTGCTTTTTGATATTACGATCTCTTGGCCCTGTTGAGATGCATGGAGGTAAGAAACCACTGCTATCCTCGCAGATTGGGGCTTACCTTTCCAATGAGACCTAGAATTCACCTTTATTTTAAATTTGATGTTAATGCATTTGAAATGTATCTGTTGTTGTTGATCATGGGGATCTGTAATAGTACATGTATATTCATCCAGCAATGGTGAGTTTAAATGTCGAAGTCCTGATATGCCGAAATACCGTATACCAGTAATTCCAGGCATTGGGTACTGGTAAGGCCGCTGTTAATTAATGGTTCGTTTCCCGTAACCCACCCGCATCAGTATTTTTGCAAGCAATAATTACGCATTGTATTAATTATTGGTACTGATCCCTAAAAAAAAATGCCTATAATGAGTTCTGATTTCGCGAAGCAGCGCTCTCCAGTGATTAAATTGCTCGTAAAATACCGAGATTGTCGTAACAAGTTTCGTAAAGCCGTCTCTTTGTACCATCCCTTCGAAGGGCACTGCAGCGCCACCTGTTGTGCAGTTCAAGGGATTCCCCATAAACTGACCAATGAAACGGCAAACTTTCTTGGGAATCCTCTAAGCTACGTCATTATGTTTTCCAGTCGGAGCTCCGGAAGGAAATTCTGTGGTCTCAATTCCGTAGTTTGTCTGATCGCAAAAACAGTAAATAACAACAAACTGAACATCCACAATGTAATCTAACGAAATATGCATTGAGAAGTGAAGAAGTATAACTATTCGTCTGCAAACTAGATATCGATTTGCACGCGGAGTTCTCAAATCAAACGGAAGTATGTTCATCATACACCCCTTTTGTTCCTCGTTCACCACGCAATGAATTTAGAAATGTCCGCATGGTTGATCGCATTCATCCTGGTGTTGATCAAAATGATTTTGGCCAACGGAGCCACGATAGCTTCAACAAACGGTCAGTTTTATGTTAAATTCACAACTTTCCTTTTCTCTGAAAAGACGACCGCCAGCTCTGTCATTGAGCGTTCTCTTTCCAAGGCAGATTTGAAACTTCCGTCGATGATTCTCCTGCCTTATATGGGCGCTTGTAATCAGCAAATAAATTCTATAAATCTATAAATCACTCAGTGCCATGGATCAAGAATCCACAGTGGCGGACTTGGAAGAGAAGAAAGACTTCTCTTCCAAGTCTTTACTGACTCTGAAAATCAGAAGAAGGCATCGTGATTAGACCAAAGCTGTTGTTGTTGTTGTTGACCAGTGACTTGCTTAGGACAGCTGTATTATAGTAAAATTTATGAATCCTAAAAATTAGGATTAATATTATTACTATTTATGGTTGCTTTGGTGAAGGCTGATTTAATATTGTTAGCCAGTACTAATCTGATGGAAACCAGTTCTAAATTAGCTCCATATATGACACCTCACATAATGTATTTTATGTCAAAGAGTCATGTCTATGGATTGTGATCTGTGATTTCTTTTTAATGGTTATTATGTATGCATTATTCATTTAATTAGCAGGTCACTGTTCCTCTAGCAGAGGTTTTGTTTGATAAATCTAGTCCAGTAAAAGGTTTTATATTTTCAAATTTTGCATCCCAAGTTTTGTTTTAGTATTTTTTTTTTTTTTTTTCTTTCGCTAGGTAATAATTAATAATTAATAATTATCGCCCTCAGCATGTCTATTTTCAAAAGCAAGGTTACGAGAAACAAAGAATTAATTAACAATGGCCTAATACTTGATTTTGCCTACCTCCCTAATTTGTTTTGGGTCTGTAACTGGAATGGGGGGAAAGTTTTGAACTAGATAATAATAATAACTATAATTTATGTTCTATTATTTTTAGGATGACCCTTTCTTGGTAAAGCACAGACACTAGTGCTGAATAGGTCAGTCCCGTGAGAAATCCGAACCTCATCTCAGAGTTTGGCACCAAATTGAATAAGTTGAGCCTGCTTTTTAAGTATCGTACTTGAATGCAGGAATAGGTGTGCTTGTATTAGTGCAAATTCTGGATAATATAGCTGGAAATATTCACGAGATATGGCAAATCATATACCTCACCATATAGAAAGCATAGGAAAACTGTGACAAGTACTACCCAATATTACCCAGAATTCCAGTGGCTGGAATCACTGGCAATACAGGGGTTGAAATGTTTCATCATGACCTAGTAGCCATTGGCCCCTAGATCAGAAATTTCTAGGGGCCAAATTATACTTCTAGGGGCCAATTATTTACGGTGTAAATCGGAGGGAATAAAGTCGAAAGACATTAAAAAAATAAAATGACCAATGGCTTTCAATGTTGTCTTTTGTTTTAAATTACCTGTAACTTTCAGGTAATCATGCTGTTACAGGATTAACAAATTAATAAAATTTAACAGGATTAAATTTAATCAGATTCACAGGATTAATAAAAAAAAACGTCTACTGTGTGTCCCAACAACTCTACTGAGAATCTTTTGTCCGATTTTTGGAGAAATATATATTCTTGCGTTCTGAAACTTATGTCACGAATACAATGCAAGTATTATAGTATTCAGTCAAAATATTACAAAACAGCACCCAGTAGAACTATGTTTGAAACATTTTCTGTTTTGGGTGGTCATTCTCTGGGTTAATTTTTGACAAACAAAACGTTCTCAATAGATTAATTGGGGCACACAACTTGTGTAACTAAGACTAAGAGTTGTCAAGTGACATCTACGGAATTAGAGGTTTTTTATTACCAGCGGGACATTCGCAAAGTTCACAAAACATGAGTTTGTTTTCCACCGTCGTACTAAAACCACGGTCTATTTTATTTGGTTGTTGTTATCGGTTTCTTCCTGACTAACAGTCGAACTTCCTTCGCCAACAGACACTGAACCGCTGGATAGCTGCCGTTTGCTGGTCAAAAACTGCATAAGATTGGACTGCTTTGCCATGGTTATAGGAATCACAAACGCTTGGATGAATAATGCTATTACAAACTTCGACCGAATGCAGCTAAAAATGGCGGAAATGTCAACTGCGATAGAATCGAAAACGAGGTTCAGTCACATGGCGATGTCGGAAACCAGGCGAACCTGTGTGCCCTGCGTATCGCAACATGACTACATACGGAACAAGACAACTGCACGGAGATTGAGGGGACTTCCTTGACAACGAAATCAGCGGGCTGTAGAACACGTACAATCTATTATCGTTACAAAACAACCATCACCATACTTTTTTGCTTGTCGCCAATGGCGACTTGTAGACATTTTTCTGGTCGCCAAAATACAAATCTACTCGCATTTGGCGAGTAAAACGGCTACTTTTCAATCCCTGTAATATCTCAATAACATAGAGAGCTAAAGCCTTCATCTTTGGTACAATACTGCCTGATAAAGGTCTCTAGGCCACATTCACTCAAGACTGACATTGAGGTATTTTCAAAGGTCTGGCAATCATTAGTCTTAATAAATTGATTTTTGTGAATCAAAAATTTCTGAAACGTCAGTTTGTTTTGTGAAATAGGCATCCTCCGATCATATATGAAAATTATGCATATTTTTTATCGAGCCCATAGCATTAGCTGCGGAAAGCTCGATATAGGTGCCACAATGATGTCCGTCTGTCTGTCTATCTGCAGGACCAAGTAAATGTTAAAGTTTTGGACTTAGAAAATGTCTAAGGCCTGCCCGACTGCCGAACCCTCATATTTCAGATGCTTACATCGGGCTACATATATTGAACCCATCCACTACCCTCGGGGAGCATATCCCCACCCCTGGGACCCCAGGACCAAGTAAATGTTAAAGTAAATGTTAAAATTCCTGTCCACAGCTTCTCGGCCTCACCTATGTCTCCTAAACTAAGTCCCGAACTCTCATCTATTCCAAATGCTTACATCTGGCTACACTTATTGAACCCATCCACTACCCTCGGGGAGCAGGTCCCCATCCCTGGGGCACCGAGCCCCACCTCATATCTCCTAAAGTAAGTAAGTTTTGGCCGACCCCATATCCTCATATAGTTTGGGAGCTCAGATCATCCTGTACACTTATTCAACCCATCCACTAACCCCGGGAGCATGTCCCCACCCCTGGGGCACTGAGCCCCACCCTATTTCTTCTAAACTAAGCATTGCCCGACCCCATACCATCATATTTTCCCACAGCTTATATGATCCTACACTTATTCAACCCATGCGCTACCCATGGAAGCATGTCCCCACCCTCGGGGCACTATTTCACCTAAACTAAGCTTCGCCCGATGCCATATCCTCATATTTTCCTGACGCTTACATCATGCTACACATATTCAATGCATTGCCCAACTCCATACCCTCATATTTCAATTACTAATTTTATATCTCTTATATGTGATACTAACCTGTTATTAGGCATGAGATGCAGTGTACCTTGTATATACAGTCATACATACCAAATCAAATACAGTATATTCCTTTATAGTATTTACTAATAGTTTGGTGACATTATCTTAATTCAGAAGTACAATATCAAAATAAATGGTGGGGGAAACCCGCACTACCGAACCCCTGTTAGTTTTTAATTTCGTGTCGCCTTAATGAAGGATGCCATTTCCTTAAATTTTGCTATCAAATTCTGGTTGACCCTGAAGCTTTTGCACAACCATATCTGTGTCCACACATTTAACTCACTATATTAATTAAAACTGAGTTTGAATCAGTTTGTGATCTCTGTCTTTACCAGTGCACATTATTATGGAGCATTACAGTATGATTGAACACAGTTGTCATTGTTCATTCTTTTATTTGCATACAAATGCGAGGATTTACCACAGTGCTGGTGTTCTATTGCATACTGGAAATGATAGATTTACTCCAAATATTGCATTGTTATTAGCTTATTAGTTTGTTCACATATCATCACACAAAGTTACATCAAGAACGTGCTCCAAATTGCACACCTATTGTTCCTGACTATACATGTACAGTACGACCAACAATTAAGTGGCGCAAATTCGCGAACCCTTCGCGAACCGTTCGCGGTAGCTCACACGGACCTGTCGCACTGCTTTCGCATATGCGTGCGCGAAAGCATGTACGCGAAAGATAAGTTGAGAAATGAAGTCTTCATCTTTCGTGATTGTATCTATCTTTCGCGAAAGAAGCCAGTAGTCAATAAAATGTCGTATAAAAGCTTGACATGTGAATACAGAGCCAATTGCGTTAATGTTTACACTCGTTTCGGTTCGGTTATTAAAATTTGACCGCAGAAGTTTTAAACCGGAACGAATTATGACCGGAATATATAAACGGAGTTTGACCGGAACGAAATAAACCAAAACAAAATGAACGGACGGAGTGAGCGAAGAGTGGACTGCCCGCTGCTGCAGTTAAACTTTAATCGGCCGTACATGTTTGCCTGTAAATAAAGTTGGATGACTGACAGAATGGCTCACAAACCCGTGTAGTTAAATGTTTACAAAATGTACTGATTGTAATTTGTTTAGATGGATAAAGAAATATGAAGCAGGTCGTCTCTATTCCCGCGGCGAAAAGCCCCACGTGGTCCAAATGTGCGAACTTTGACCCTGCGGAGCTATGCCCCTGAAAACAGCCGCACCACGTACCGTAGCCGTGCGGTGCTTTTAAAGTGTGATCTCCTACTGTTCACTTCCATACTGTGATTACAGATGAATTGATTTTCAAAATACTATAACAACTACACAGCTTGTTGTCCCAAGATTCTGTTATAGTCGGCGTCTTTTGTTTGTTTGTGAGACGAATGTATAAATTTTTGTTGTACTCAGAATTAAGAGCCACCCCCCGCAATACATATAAACAACGGAATAAAAGAACAACATTTCACATGGGGTACATGCTGATCTAATCCCCATTACGAAGTTAGAGTATATTACCAATATAATAATAGTAACACTTTAAATTAAGCCTAGAGCTCAAATTAACAAAAAATGAATCCCGTTTTGCGAGACATGAGAAAATATAAAATATCACATACCTTGAAATGAAATCTTTAGTACTTCCATTTATATCTCCCTCTGCTCTCTCATTGTTATTTAATTATTTATTTTAATATCTAGCGCTGCAAAAGATCTTAAATGAACGAAGAAATGTACCGTGAAATTTAAATAGAACATTGACTTGATGGGCCGCGAAATCCGAATGGGAAGGGGACTACAATTTCAATCAATCAAAAATCGAAATGTAATCGGGTGGGTCTAACAAAAGGAAAAATAGTTGATAAAATACTTAATTAATATTATCCTGGATGGTATAAAAAAATATTCGTTCTCATCGAGGCGTACAAGGTACATTCCAAAGATGTTTTCCGTCCTCAATACAATTGTGTTGCGGAAACCTGTCGCTTATGTACGGAAGATATCACGGAGAAACAACTTATTAGACCATTCTTCCTAAATATTTACATAATACTAAAAATTTGTCTGGACTAATGTGATAACAAACGAGAAGAATGCAAGATAATTTTACCGATAGCACAGAAGAATATATAAAATAAATATTCTGATAAAAAATATTATTAAACAATTTTGAGTAACTTTTTCTTTTCTCATATTGCCCAATCTTATAAACAGTTCATAACAGATCCTATCGTGAAACGCAAATAGAACAAAGATCTAGCATGAATGGACGAAATTCTTGCATAAAGCATTCACTATTTGCATGAGAAAACCGGAATGTGAAATTGAAGACCTGCTGTGACCTTCTCGCGCGGACCTTGGCGAGAGCACTCTTTTCGTGCAGACGTCGTGAAAGATTTCATTCCCTACCTCAATTTAGAGCATATAAAATTATGTTTTTAGATCTAATATAAAGTTGATTGTAATAGAAAGAAGAAACATATATCTCGGTAAAATTGAATAACAAAGGGCACTTGATTGAATAATAACAAAAGAATACAAAATATGACACGGTATTATTAAGTAGCAGCCGTAACGCTAAGATTCAATTAGACCGCCACTTCATTCATTGAACAGATATGACACTTACCGGTATCGATTGCACAAGAGGCGGATTGACTTCAAAGACGGAATAATCCGATATCCATGATTAACCAGTGCTGTCCGTATTCTGCTAGTCGACTAAGAGAATAGGGGTCCCAAAATGTAAGCAATGCTAACCCGCATTCGCCAAGGTATACGGGACAGATGCAGCACACTCGCAGACGGCGCCATCTTTAAAATCTAATCGGTCAAACGTAAACCACTCTTGTCCACTCAAAAAACCGTACGCGAAAGATAAAATCGTTTGCGAAAGAAACATACTTTCGCAAAATACGTTCGCGAAAGAAACTTCCATTTGCGAAAAAAAAATTGCTTTCGCTAGATAGCATTGTCGATGTTTCGCGCACGCTTTCGCGTTACTTTCGCACATCTTTCGCTCTTTCGCGAACGGTTCGCGAATGGTTCGCGAAAGAAGGGGAACTTAATTGCTGGCTGTAGTGTATTCATCAGATCTATACAATGGGATGTGTAAGCTTACTTTCGAAAAAAATGTAATCTTTATTTGAAGTTTTATAATATAGTTCCTCCTTCAATCCAACCTCAACATCACTGATATAGAAATCATATTTCTTAATAAATGTATTGTTATTTTAAATGATGTGCATTGCCAATGATGTGCAACCTCAAATGATGTGCCACCCTGAAGGGCTCGATCTTTTTGCGAAGCTGCATGTTTATTTAAGGCAATTTATCTGTATTTCATAATGTTAATGTTATGGCAGTTCCAGCTGTGATGCCGAGCTTTCTGAGACAATGGTTAACATGTGAATAGCAGCCAAAGTTCCACTAGTTCTTTGTGAAAACACTAAGGAATTAGCTTAAATTGTGTTCGACCCTTGATCTTTGGTATTCCTGCCACAAGAGGGCCTCGAAGGTCAAATTCACTCGGGAGTGACCTTGACCTGTTTTCAAAGGTCAGGTCTAATGTGCATAGCAGGCATATTTGCCAGTGAACATAATATATAAGGATCATTTTGTTCTAGGTCTTCATCTTTGGCACATGTTGCCTTCTAAGATCTGCTAGATCACTCTTGACTGACCTTGACCTCATAGGTCAAACGGTACAGAGTAGCCATATTTGTTTTGACTTTGTGAACACTATATTTCAAGAGCAAATTAATCTAGTCATTTTTATGTGCAATGCAGATTTATAAGGGTATCCAGGCCAAGTTTACTCCATATTTACAAAAGTCAAAATGTGAATTAGTATTATGCTCCTAAACCAATATTTGAACAGCAGGTTCAGATACAGTATTGGATTTTATACAATGCTGTCTCATATGGACCTTTATGCCAAATTCACTGAAGAGCACAGGCCTCGAAAATTGGTTCATTGACGTAACCGAAAAATCGGTTACGGTAAATTTGGCTTGCGTAACCTATTGTTCGGTTACGATGTTAATTTTTACGTAACCAATTGGTTTCGCAAAACGGTTACGTAATTACAACAGTGTACCGTCAACGAGTGAAAAAAAAAGACTGTCCACAGCACGTGGGCAGCAACTGAACAGACAAATGAGTTAACATACGGGAATGGGATTGCACACGTAAATGTAAATCGCTTCCACCATTCATGGTTGGCTATTCTGACTGTATAATTCATTCGCAATTTCCTTGTGATTCCATTAAAATCCTGATTGAAAAGAAGTTGAACACGCCGCCTGCAAATTTAGAGATGGCGGAAGTGACAACGAGTGTTAACCGCAAGCTCCGCGCTCCGAGATAATTCCTCCATGAGGAGCTCCGCATGCCACCTCTGCTGCTAGCTCTGTGAAGAGCGCCCCACGGAGCAACAACCTTAGAGCGAGGAGGCTTGCGGGTAACCCTTCCAACTCGTTCAAGTTTGACAAAGCTGTTTCCTGGCCGCTATTGGTTTATTACATAATAGTATGCCGGCCCTGAACCCAGGATAGACAAAACAGTCTGTGCAAGCTGACAGACAGACGCCTGCCACGTGGTTGTCTACAAATTCAATACAGACAGGGCCGAGTTTGCGACTCAGTTTCGCTTTTAAAACATGCTGAAAGACACACGTCATGTGGTTAAAGTTTGCACAGTGGACAGACAGAGAAGAGGTTGGGACTTTTGTTACCAGAACATATGTCCAAGAACGGCATTCACGTAACCGATTTTTCGTTCTGGCCATTTCAGATTTGCGTAACCGACACGCGAACGATCGTTTCGTTCGCGCCAAATTTCGAGGCCTGAGAGCATTGTCGACAGAATTGGTGGAGTGACATCCTTAGGACTTGATAGTTTGCCCTTTGCAGTTTCCATCTTCTGGGGAATATTCACCACTCTATCTTTGTATAACACCAGAAACACCAAACAGTTTGGATTGGATTTTTTGTGAAAATGTTCCATTTCTGCAGAAACAGATTTGAAGTTATTTTGTCCTTTCGGTAATGGTCAACTGACTGAATGAATTAGAACAACCTGTGAGAGGATTAACCATTGTCTGGCAACTTCCTCCAAATAAGGCCTTTGTGACTTAAATTGTTGTTTAGCATGACCAGCCCTCATCTATATTTTGAGGGCAAATAATTAAAAAAGAGGAAGGATTTACATTTTCATCAGTAAAACTTTCTCATTTTCTTCATATTCATTTACAATTGGTTTGCAACTTCATAATTAATAATAAATAAATAATTATAGCATCTAGCATGTGCATTTAAAAAACTACGGTCATGCTAAACAACCAATCAAGTGACAATGGCCTAACAGAACTGGTTGTATGAATAAATGGATGAGAATAGTGTGTGAAAGGGTTAACTGTTGTCTGGCAGCTCCCTCCTTGTAACAGAAATGGTTGTCTGAGTGAATGAATGAAAATAGTGTGTGAAAGGGTTAACTGTTGTCTGGCAGCTACCTCCTTATAATATGATGTGCATAAAAATGTAGAAGTAGGCTTGTCGAGTGCATTCATGTCCTATTATTGATCTGTTATTCACTGTGATCATTAAAACTGATTAAACTGAATGTAGAACTAGGTGGCAGTGCTCAGGGAATGGTGTTCACTACACCTGGTGGTATTGTTACAAAGTTAACGAGGTATTTCAAACAGGTGACTTCTGTAATACATGAGTCACAAGACTGAATTTCAGCTGGACATTAATGTTTACTAATTAAGGATATTGTTGATAACATTAGAGCAATTAGCACTATTGGAGAATGCGGAAAGTTGGATAAGACTGAAATATGTATAATGTTAGCTTAGTTGTGATAATGTTAGTGGAGAGATTCATGCTGAGGAGGTGACTCGACTCGAGTGCTTTTGCAGGTCATGTGACCACATTGACGAGGGGGATTAACTCTCATCTTCCTCATTCATTCAGTGGTCTTGGTGTTGTTGTATAAACAGGAAATGATCTGACGATAACTGGACTAGCATGACTAGGTCAGTCTGTACTAGACACAGGGAATCCTCAGTTTGAAACTCGTGAGTAAATCTTTCATTATAACCTGTTACCATTATGAGTTTATCTTTCTGTAAAGTCTGAAATATTACATGTGAGATAATTCAAATTTACATTCGAGTTTTTGATCCATTTTCCAATGCTTGAAGTGCTTTAGCAGACAGGAAAGGACTTCAGTCTTTTAAATTTTGTTGAACAGGAACTGATAATCATTCACTAATTCGAGGTATGTTCACTCCTTTCTTCAGTTGTACACTTATCATGAAGAAATGAGATCTTCATACACAAGTCCACCTCTCCATTAACACTTCAAATTAGCCAGTTTGATTGATCGGACCAAAAGCATTCAAATCTGAGGTGTTTATTTCATCTACAAACCAGAGATGAGCCAATCACAACATACCCAATGATTTTGTGTAGTGTGACGTATTCTATTGGCAGTTTACATGTATCTCATTCCTACGGCTTATCTGGCTGGGCTGATCAGTGTCCAGGGTAATAGGAACTGTGAGCCCTCTGTGTTCTGGCACATAGAGGCACCGTCGTGATATGACTGAAACAAGGTTGAAAACGACGTTAAAACCCTACTACTCACTCCTAATATGGTGGTAGGGGTAACAGATACATAGGACAGCCAATCAATAACCCACTCATACTGTACATTTCAAAATTCAAATGGATTCAAGGTCAGTGACGTTTCGTGTCGTCTATTTATAAAAAAAATTAACAGAGCTGGTGAGCTGATATATCAAGATGATTATAGGGAGATGATTGTGTCTTAGATACCAGTGGATAAGTAGACATTCAAAAACATGGATAGTTTCTGGTACATACACGTCAGGTGACATGACCATAATAAGTTGCAATCCTGCTTTGTTGATTTAATTGTTGTTAGTTTAGACAACAGGTTTTCCATGACGCACCAACTGATGCATTAACATGTGACTCTCAACATCAATTTGTTGTTCATACTATTGTAGTTTTGGCCACTTTAGATGAGTAGCAAAAACCACAATGGGGGTATATTATTGCGGAAACCTACCCTGACGTAACTAAATATTAGACTAACACCAAAGTTCACGTAGAAAGTCTGCCATGGGTATTTTTCGTCCTATCTTTGCGTGGTGTAAACCAGGAAACCTTCGGTGCATTGTCTACCAGGCACAGCCAATCATAGCACAAGGCGGGCAGAAGGGTCCATTTGTACATAGATAGGTAACACACACGCAAGCTCACAATATTAGCGTCTAGGCCCACTAAGGCCGTTGTTAATTAATTCTTTGTTTCTCGTAACCTTGCTTTTGAAAATAGACATGCTGAGGGCGATAATTATTAATTATTACCTAGCGAGAAAAAAAAAAAAAAAAAATACTAAAACAAAACTTGGGATGCAAAATTTGAAAATATAAAACCTTTTACTGGACTGGATTTATCAAACAAAACCTCTGCTAGAGGAACAGTGACCTGCTAATTAAATGAATAATGCATACATAATAACCATTAAAAAGAAATCACAGATCACAATCCATAGACATGACTTTGACATAAAATACATTATGTGAGGTGTCATATATGGAGCTAATTTAGAACTGGTTTCCATCAGATTAGTACTGGCTAACAATATTAAATCAGCCTTCACCAAAGCAACCATACATAGTAATAATATTAATCCTAATTTTTTAGGATTCATAAATTTTCCTATAATACAGCTGTCCTAAGCAAGTCACTGGTCAACAACAACAACAACAGCTTTGGTCTAATCACGATGCCTTCTTCTGATTTTCAGAGTCAGTAAAGACTTGGAAGAGAAGTCTTTCTTCTCTTCCAAGTCCGCCACTGTGGATTCTTGATCCATGGCACCGAGTGATTTATAGATTTATATAATTTATTTGTTGATTACAAGCGCCCATATAATGCAGGAGAATCATCGACGGAAGTTTCAAATCTGCCTTGGAAAGAAAACGCTCGATGACAGAGCTGGTCGTCTTTTCAGAGAATAGGAAAGTTGTGAATTTAACATAAAACTGACCGTTTGTTGAAGCTATCGTGGCTCCGTTGGCCAAAACATTTTGATCAAAACCAGGATGAATGCGATCAACCATGCGGACATTTCTACATTCATTGCGCGGTGTACGAGGAACGAAAGGGGTGTATGACGAACATACTTCCGTTCGATTTGAGAACTCCGCGTGCAAATCGATATCTAGTTTGCAGACGAATAGTTATACTTCTTCACTTCTCAATGCATATTTCGTTAGATTACATTGTGGATGTTCAGTTTGTTGTTATTTACTGTTTTTGCGATCAGACAAGCTACGGAATTGAGACCACAGAATTTCCTTCCGGAGCTCCGACTGGAAAACATAATGACGTAGCTTAGAGGATTCCCACAAAAATTTGCCGTTTCATTGGTCAGTTTATGGGGAATCCCTTGAACTGCACAACAGGTGGCGCTGCAGTGCCCTTCGAACGGATGACGGCTTTACGAAACTTGTTACGACAATCTCGGTATTTTACGAGCAATTTAATCACTGGAGAGCGCTGCTTCGCGAAATCAGAACTCATTATAGGCATTTTTTTTAGGGATCAGTACCAATAATTAATACAATGCGTAATTATTGCTTGCAAAAATACTGATGCGGGCGGGTTACGGGAAACGAACCATTAATTAACAGCGGCCTAAACGAGTATAAAACACCTAGGTGGTTCCTACTACAGTAGTAGAGAATATACCCCCAAAGCACGATAAGGCCCCTATCAGCCTACTACTACAATACTTTTCCTCGCATTCCGGTGTCTAAAGTTTTGAGACTATGATCAATGGTCATTATGGGAAATTTAATCAATGGTAACTGGACTATTTTCAACCTGAACTTGCCAAAATTATCATCAGTGTAAGTATACTCATCCTCTCTTGCATATTTACACCAGTTATCCATAGTTAAACAGGCCTCTTGTTTTGTGAGACAACAGGCGAGTGACAATCACTCGCCTTATTTATTCTCAGGAGTGTGGTTAGCACACCTAAAATCACACCCCTTAACTCTTTCCCCCATATAAGCGGGTTTTGACGGATTGTGTCCATCCCCATGTAAGCGTGTTTTGACGGATGTTCGCCTAACCCATGAAGACGGATTTTGACGTGTCACTGAGTTCCCATGTGATGGATTACTTTTGCAATTTTTTGCATTTACTTTGAGTAAAACCTAATTAAAACTATACATTTTCAGAAAGCCAATATTTTAATAAATCTGACTATATAGACTGTTGGTATGTTTTGTAGTAAGGGTAAAATGAAATCGGGAGAGGAACAGAAATAATCGATGGAAAATGCGCGATTTGACACCAAATGTGTTTGGTGTGCTCCAACAGAAACATTCGAAAAATAGTAAAACCTGCTTCCAAATTCCTGAATATTTCACGTAACGCGAGCATAAACTACCAAAGTATCTAACCTTGATGACTAACTCGTCAAATCTGCCCATCTGAGTTTATTATAAACATTTCCCGGGACCTGTTGATCTCCCGTTTTAAAATTTATCCGCCATTCTCTGCCCACGCTGTGTCTCGTCGACCCGTGGCCATGGCGACCACGCGCATGAATAAACACTGCTCCAATCACGCCGGGCCTCTGAAAAGGTCGCTCAACCTTGGGCCAATCAGTGATGCTGTTTTACTTCACCTTGTTACCAGCCTTCGTTCTCCTTTAGGGAAGTACATGGGACTTTTTCAGTTATAGCTCGTTCTATACCTGCCATCTCATGATATCACTGCCAAATCCCGAATGTACGGAAAATAAGCTTTACAATGGTATACGATAACCTAGGAATTGCAGCGGAACAACAACAACAGAACGCTGCAAAACGTAGCTAAAATGAGAATTTCTTCGCTTTTTTTCGTGATTTCCAACAGACGGAAAGCAGACACAACACATTTTCTCGCAAGATTACTTATTTTTAGATTAAACGTTGCTGATATTGATATAAAACGTGAACAAATTACGTAGAATGGGTCTGTGGGAGACCATTGGTAAATATTTTTCCACATGACATGGGACATAAAACGGCATATTTTACATCGCTGGAAACGTATGAAAATTGAAATCAGTCCATGGGTTAAAGACCTACGCCATTACAAATCTATTATGGGTCAGAGAGAGAAAATTCCCCACAAGTCTATGGGGGAAAGAGTTAAAGCTCTGGTTGTTGTCCATTCATCCATTCACATTTGTTGTCCATGGGTTTTGTCTCTAGTTCCAAGGTATGGAATGGTATAAAATATCTTACTCGCATGGCGAAGAGGAGCCATGCAGGCCTCTTGTTTTGTGAGACAACAGGCGAGTGACAATCACTCGCCTTATTACCCCTCAGCCCATAGGGCTGTAGGGTCTTGTCGTTGGCATGTACGTCTGGTCGGCCGGCCGGCCGGCCGGCCGGCCGGCCGTCTGTCAACAATTTTTTGTCCGGGCTAGATCTCAGTTACTATTTGACTGACAGTTCTGATACTCACAGTGAATATCCCTAGTATCCCAGAGATGTGCACTGTCATGTTTATTCCGTGTTACGTCATTTCTTTACAGAGTTATGGCCCTTTGAAATTTCGCGTCACTAACTTTTGTCCGGGCTAGATCTCAGTTACTATTTGACTGACAGCTCTGATACTCACAGTGAATATCCCTAGTATCCCAGACATGTGCACTGTCATGTTTATTTCGCGTTACGTCATTTCCTTACAGAGTTATGGCCCTTTGAAATTTTGCGTCACTAACTTTTGTCCGGGCTAGATCTCAGTTACTATTTGACCGACAGCTCTGATACTCACAGTGAATATCCCTAGTATCCCAGACATGTGCACTGTCATGTTTATTTCGTGTTACGTCATTTCTGTACAGAGTTATGGCCCTTTGAAATTTTCCGTCACTAACTTTTGTCCGGGCTAGATCTCGGTTACAATTTGACTGACAGCTCTGATACTCGCAGTGAATATCCCTAGTAACCCAGAGATGTTGATTACTACACACACACACTCGACTCTTCCCTGGAATAGATCTTCATCTATGAAGAACTTATTTCGCGTTACGTCATTTCTTTACAGAGTTATGGCCCTTTGAAATTTTGCGTCACTAACTCTTGTCCGGGCTAGATCTCAGTTACTATTTGACCGACAGCTCTGATACTCACAGTGAATATCCCTAGTATCCCAGACATGTGCACTGTCATGTTTATTTCGTGTTACGTCATTTCTGTACAGAGTTATGGCCCTTTGAAATTTTCCGTCACTAACTTTTGTCCGGGCTAGATCTCAGTTACAATTTGACTGACAGCTCTGATACTCACAGTGAATATCCCTAGTAACCCAGAGATGTTGAGTACTACACACACACACTCGACTCTTCCCTGGAATAGATCTTCATCTATGAAGAACTATTCACCAGATCTTTACTAACTTTTCTTGAGGTATCGATCCACACAGTCTTGGATCGATATCCCTTCACAGGATTGATGACTGAAGCCGGTACTAGCAAATACTAATCGTTGAGTATTCTCTTGAATCAACATTAATACATATGTGGGTAAATAAATTTGACAGAATTCAGCAGATTTTTATGTCAACCTGTTATTCGCTGGACATATTGTGCTGAGGGGTCAAAGCACCTTTTAGGTGCAGCCTCATGTTTATTCTCAGGAGTGTGGTTAGCACACCTAAAATCACACCCCTTAAATGAGTCTAGGCGAGTGATGGGTTATCTCCCTTGATAACAGACGAACAGTGACCAATAATGATGTGAAATTTGACAGTGAGTGGTTCTCCTGCAATTTTTCTTTTCAAAAAATGAGGTGGGTGTTTTTTAAATTTATTATTATTAATTTTTTTATTTGGCACACATGTTCTTTCAAACTTAGAGCACCAGTGGAAAGTTGATGTCAACATTGATATGTCAAAGACAACTATTCCCCTAATTTCTGCAATTAGAACTCCTATCAAAGAATTTAGATCCAACTAACACCCTTTTTAAGGAATGAAAATTTATGGGGAGTTAACCAGTATTCCAACTATATTTACTTATATTTATCAGAAGTCTCCCCTTGTAAATTGCTGATTCCAATAAATTAGAATCAGCCACCAGAGTCCCATTGGAATGATCAATTAACTGAAATGTCTGCATAGAAAAACTTCCACTTGTGAATAGAAGCCAAAGAAAAGAAGCCGACAATATTATTTACCAACTGGAAGAAAAAAAATCAGATAGTCTGATTCCGTTTCATAACAGGTCCGACTTTTGCATGCACCGGACTACCGCGCAAGAGGTGACGCGCAACCGGAAGTAACTTTGTCGCGGGAAATGTTGATAGAGAAAACCAACAACAAGGTCCAACAACAATGGCTAAAGATCGGCTTGAAATAAATTTTCAATGGATTATTTCTTGGATTGTCCGTTCCTTCAGATAGATCTAGACTTCTAAAAGGTATTTACGAAAATTGATCGCATTTTATCGTTTTTGCTATATAAAATCCTACTTGCCGCATGCGACAGGTAGATTGTTTTTGCAAGACAAGTTGTCGCCGGAAAAATTCACTTGCCGGCGGCACGTAGGCAGGCGTTATTTCGACCGCTGACCATTTAACCGGACGTAAACACATGCGTTGCTGTCGGAAGGCAGTTTAATGGCACACGTAAGTTGGTAATGAATTTAACTGCTTTTACTGTTTTTTAACGACCGCGAAATGCCAGGTGCGCTATAGTCGCGCACTTAGTTCCAAGTTCAGGAGCGCGAAGGTGCGGGAGCGCGATCGCGCACCTTAAAACGAGAGGCCTGGTTAAAAGTTTGTCCCATGCTGTAGGCATGGGCAGGAGATACAGCATGGCAGGAGAGGAAAAATATGAACACAATTTTGTGGTAATGCATCAATGCACCTTTCTTCTGAGGATTAACAACAGTTAACTCTTTCCCTCTTAGGCTTGTGGGGAATTTTCTCTATCTGACCCATAATAGATTTGTAATGGCGTAGGTCTTCAACTCATGGACACATTTCAATTTTCATACTTCTCCAGCGATGTAAAATATCCCGTTTTATGTCCCATGTCATGTGGAGAAATATTTACCAATGGTCTCCCACAGACCCATTCTACGTAATTTGTTTTATACCAATATCAGCAACATTTATTCTAAAAATAAGTAATCTTGCGAGAAAATGTGTTGTATTTGCTTCCCGTCTGTTGGAAATCACGAAAAAACCCGAAGAAATTGTCGCATTTTAGCTGCGTTTTGCAGCGTTCTGTTGTTGTTGTTCCGCTGCCATTCCTAGGTTGTCGTATACCATTCTAAAGCTAATTCTTCGTACATTCGGGATTTGACAGACACATAACGAGATGGCAGGTTTTGAACGAGCTAAAACTGGAAAATCCCATATACTTCCTTTAAGGAGAATGAAGACGGTAACCTATATTTAGAAGGTGAAAATAAAACAGCATCACTGATTGGCCAAGGCTGACAAACTTTTTCATCACGCCCGGCGTGATTGGAACACTGTTTGTTTGCGCGTGGTCGCCATGGCCACTGCAGCATCAGCAAAAGCCAAAAAAGAATGGCGCATCAACATTTTATAACGGAGATGAACAGGTCCCGGAAAATTATGTAAAATAAACTCAGATGGGCAGATTTGACGAGTTGGTCATCAAGGTTAGATACTTCGGTAGTTTGTGCCCGCGTTACGTAAAATATTCAGGAATTTGGAAGTAGATTTTACTATTTTTTGCACGTTTGTCTTGGAGCACACGAAATAAATTTGTTGTCAAAACGCGCATTTTCCATCGATTATTTCTGTTTCTCTCCCGATTTCATTTTACCCTTACCATAAAACATACCAACAGTCCATATAGTCAGATTCATTGAAATTTTGGCTTTCTGAAAACGTGTAGTTTTAATAGGTTTTACTCAAAGTAAACGTCAAAAATTGCAAGAATAATCGACCACCTGGGAACTCTCGTGACTCGTCAAAATCCGTCTTCATGAGTTAGGCGAACACTCGTCAAAACACGCTACATGAGGATCTACACAAGTCGTCAAAACCCGCTTATATGAGGGAAAGAGTTAATACTAGAAAGGTCAATGGCAGTCAATGCCAACTACCCAATCAGATTATGTGATTTCCACATCCTGTTTGTTAATTTTGGCTCAGTTAACCAGTCAATTGACAGAACTATCAATTCCTGGTCATCCTCTGGTACTATTGTGCAAGCCTCCCATTGGACCACCTCCATCTCAGTGATCGCTATACCTAAATGGTCTTTGTCATTCCATTTAATCTTACATGTAAGTGATTGAAGTTTGAGCCAACATTATTCCAGTCTCAATAGTCCCCATTACATCACTATTAGGGCCATTTTCTGTAATGGCCTCACGCTTGACTATTTATTCCAATTTGGACAAAAGTCACCTGAAAGCTTTCAGCCCATGGGATATGAAGTCAGAAGATACTCCTATTCTGTTGCTCGTTAATAAGACCCTTGACAATACTGATATTGCTTTCTCCTTGAAATATTAATGGAAGTGATAGCGAACTCACTGGGCTAGGATCAACATTCCAAATGCCATTCATCCATCCACCTTCCTGTGATCAATATGTGTGTAGAGTACAGTTGAATTTATGTAGACCTGTACATGTTTAGGTGAAGGGATCCATTTACATTCAATATGGTGATCAGGAGTGATTTTTCCAAATGCAGTAGTCAATTTTCATCTTTTTTGCCTGGAATTTGCTTCCCAATACATACATGTACATGTTTGTACATGTACCTTTACACATATTAGAAACGGATGAAAGCAGCCAAGGCCAAAATTAAAAAGTAACAGGACCCAAATGTCGTGATATGACTGAAAGCGACATTTAATCATGCTCGCTCACCCACTCATGAACTCACTTTACATGAACATCAGTACCGATGAACACGTTATTGGGTTGGACATTGTCTGTTAGCTTACATTGTATTTGTATTCATGTACATGTTCAATAGTAGATAGATGTGATACATGTACTGCTTATAACATACAAGTCCACATACATGTAAATACAATACAATATAATGTTAAGATGTAGCAGTGGGAGGATGTGACCATACTGTAGATGTGGTTGGCCTAGCTGTAAGGTTATCCCTGTATCAATTATCAATCATCCCCTCCTACAGACATGTTTTCCCTCTCCTGGGCTAACTGGTGATCCGCTAATTGAGGTTACATCAGTGGCCAGATTTCCCATTCTCTCCCTTACATGTGCAGCTGCCAGACTGCTGATGAAAAATGGGCGTAATCTAAATCTTCCATTATGTAGTCATATTAACAGCTTCTGTTTTCTGCTCCTGTTTTCAATATCACTAATTGATTGCTCTCTGTGTACTATCTCGCTATGGTCCAGTGTGTGGAACTCACCGGGAATGGTGACGGGAATGGTGACGGGAATGGGAATGGTGACGGGAATGGTGAACTCACCGGGAATGGTGGCGGGAATGGTGACGGGAATGGTGACGCCTTCTAAGGCCATCTTCCTACCCATGTTCACTTCTCTGTTATCACTTTGAATTAGCCAACTTTGTTCAAAACAGGGCTCGAAATTCCCACAAGCCCGGCAGCCCGTGGCTGGTGAATTTAGAACTTGTCTGGTTGAATTTAGTTCTGCAGCTATCTAACCAGCCCGACTGGCTGGTTGTAATTCAAGAATTTCAGCTCAGTGTAATGAAATATACCAGCCCGATGGTCTAGCAAAGTTTTATGGTGAATTCATGCCCTGCAAAAGAATTTATAAATAGACACAAAATGTCATTGACCTCAAATCAATTTGAATTTCGAAATGGGCCGTATGAGTTGGGCTTTTGATTGGCTGTCTATGTATCTGGCCACACCTACCTACCTATTAGGAGGAACGACATAACTACTGAGAGAATAAGTCACCCTACACACAGTCATCGGTTAGGTCCTGATTGGTTCATCTCTGGATTGTAGATGAGATTTACATAGCGGTATTGGGTTTTGAATGTAGGTGGTGAGATCAATCGAGGCTAATTCAAATTGTAAACGAAGAAGTAGGCTTGGGTATGAAGATGTGTTAAGGCAAGTCAGTTGAGTTGTTTGATGTTTTTTTCAGAATTGAATCTGTATATTTGTTTTCATCTTGGGATTTTTCCTGAACATACACGTTACAAAGCCTGAATATGTTATTATAATTTAAATTGTCCATCTGGTATACACATTCAATTTCACTGTTTCGGTGATGTAATAGCACAATCGTTCATCAAAAATGTTTCATCAAGTTGAAGCTTCGAAAAGGGGTTGTCATTGTGTCAGAGTTTAATTCAGACAGCTTTAACCCATTTAACTGTGTAAGCCACTTTTGCAGTCTAGATGAGTTAATCCTATGATGAGGTCAGCCTCTTTGGCAGTCTGGAGCTCACAGTCTTGAGTTTCGGCGGTAAAGTTCCCACCTGATTGATCTTGAAATTTCTTCACCGAAAGCTAGCAATAAAATTTGGAACTTGTAGCCTCAACTCGAGACATTGAATTTTTTTTCATCCAAAGAAATCAAGAAAGTATTTCACGAAACTTGTGTATTGTCAGACGAAATCACTTGTGGGAGAGAACAGGAAGTTTCCAAAATTTAATTAATTGTATATCCCACCTACCCACCACTAAAACGAAGAATTTATAATCAGCTCCCACCCAATAGTTTCTCACCGCCCCTGACATTTTAAAATACTTTTGTGATGTCTAAAACACATGTTCACATGAGGTGCACCGAGGCTAAATGTGCCAACTAGCATTGAAAACCTGAAACTTCCGGTGATCGAATTTTATGGGGATTTACCATACATTCAGAACAAAGATGCAGGGTTCCCGTAAGTGACGTTTTTCAGGCTGAATTTCCTGTCTATGGTAATCCCTCTATGAGAATTCAATTACCCCTAACTTTGGGGACAAACTTCAATTGGCTGTTCTAATAAATACAATATCCATCTAAAATCATTGAAATAACGGAAAAATAGTGGATTAAATGCATGATTTTGAACCATTTTTCCACTTCATGTTCTAATAAATTTGATGATCCCATATTTCATGGTGGGAAATTTCACTTCTTCTGATTGAATTATTGGAGGGATTACTGAACTCGCACATTCTGATCCACCAACCTTGCTCAATGCAATATTTCTGAGTAAATGTTGATTAAGCCCGACACACATGAGAGCAAATGACTTCAAGCGCCTGTTGGCTCAGGGGATAGCTCTCGTGGGCTGCAGTTTTTGGTGAGATTTTCGCCTCAAAAGATCTATCTTGTTTAATGATTCTTGCCTCGAGATCACATGGTCTCAAAGAAGGTGTTTCTTGGGAACTGAAATCAATTCAGTGAATGTTTTGCCCATCATGTGTGCTGAAAACACAAGATAGCTATCCCCTGCAACAGGCACATGAGGCCGTTGGTTCAGGGAATAGCTCTCATGTGCGCCAGGCTTAAAGGTTAAATTCTTAATTATTTTCAAGAATTGAGGTTCCTTTTCATTGCATTTTGGCTTAGCTGTTACTTAACTCTTTCCCCCTTAGACTTGTGGGGAATTTTCTCTCTCTGACCCATAATAGATTTGTAATGGCATAGGTCTTTAACCCATGGACTCATTTCAATTTTCATACTTCTCCCGCGATGTAAAATATCCCGTTTTATGTTCCATGTCATGTGGAGAAATATTTACCAATGGTCTCCCACAGACCCATTCTACGTAATTTGTTCACGTTTTATACCAATATCATCAACATTTATTCTAAAAATAAGTAATCTTGCGAGAAAATGTGTCGTGTCTGCTTTCCGTCTGTTGGAAATCACGAAAAAGGCGAAGAAATTGTCGCATTTTAGTCACGTTTTGCAGTGTTCTGTTGTTGTTCCGCTGCAATTCCTATGTTATTGTATACCATTGTAAAGCTAATTTTCCGTAGATTCGGGATTTGACAGAGACAACGAGATGGCAGGTTTTGAACTACAGTACACCCAAGAATTAAACTGGTCAAATTCGCGAAGGATAGCCGAAAAATGTCGCGAACCGTTCGCGAACGTTTCGCGAACGATTCGCCAGTACCTCTCGCCATACCTTTCGCGAGAAAATGTCAGAATTGAACCTTTCGCGAAAGGAATACGCGAACGATGTTTGAGGAAGTACATGTCGTAAAATGTTTATATTCTTGTCTGTCAACTATTTATTTTTCATTTGCTCGTGTGTTTTGTTTTTAATGGCATTAATTAGGTCCATATACCTTATTTTGCGAATGAATTGCAACTATAAAATCACGACGACGTAGTACCGGTTTTCTTCGTCAGTCCATGAGCAAACCGTTATTCACCCAAAATCGAGATCGTAAAATCGGGAGCTGTATCACCGTATTCATCTAGTCAAAAAGTCGCATAATCTGTCCCTTATTTGAGTTCATTGTGCTGTATGGCTTGTTTTTGTAACTGAAATCTTTCACATCCAAATGAACTCATCGCAGTGCATGAAGCCCGATCTGAAACATGGCGTCAGCCAGCCGTTCATAAGAGGCGTGTCCAGTTGCTATGAAGAGGGGAAACAACTCTGAGCAGACATTAAAAAAAATGTTATTGCTTCATTGGCGGAACAGGGGTTATTCTTGACAAAAAAAATCATCTACTCAGTTTCCAAATTCAACAGAACTAACTCAGTTCTTTCAGCACGCCCGAATGTCTGCAAAAAGTCATTTTTTGAAAGTTTTCATCCCATGAATTAAAAAACTCATTTTTAAAAAAGTTTTCATCACATGAAGAATAAACACTCATTATTTTAAAGTTTTCATCTTTAACAGGATGCATTTATATTGCAGTGGCAGCGGCATTTTGTTTCAAGATAATGATTCAAATCAACGAGATATGATATAATTCTAGAGGAAAATTGGTGTGATTTAGGCATTTTTTTGTTTTGTTTTTTTCTAAGACTTGAATTTGAAATTCCCCCCGACACAATTTGAAATGAAAGTGTTAAATTTTCCTTCAATTGCATTTTATTGCAGAAAATGTATCCTACGAGAATTAAATTTGCAATTTCCGAAAACGTTGTACACGCAAGGAAACCAAACGGCTGTAAATTCAAGACGGCCATAATAAATACCAAGCTCAACCGCAGACCAGTCAATGCTCTAGACAACCCGATCATGATTGATTGCAGCTCTCGTCATGCACACGTGAAACTTCTTTATTCAGACAATTTGTATGTTTGGTTTTGATGTATTTTCAATCCCTGGTATAGCTGGACATTTCACCTTTTATTTCGTGTTGAAACGAAACGGTACGGGATGTGGCTGACTGCTGGCACACGTCTCTCTGCTGCGCAGTTCTGTCGGGCGTTGTAGCTGTCATCCCTCGTGGTCGTTTGGAAACTTCCACCCCGTGACCCGTTCGTATTAATCGCAAACCCATACTTTCTAGCATAAAGAAATGCATTGCATGGTTCCTGACGAATCGAATTGGAAGCGTTCACTAAAACTAGGGAAGTAAGGCACAAAACTTTTAGCTGTGCCGTATTCCATACGCACATGGCCTACAACAACAACGACGACAACGTGAGTGGAGATTTTCTTTTGCTCCGTTCGTAGACTGTATTTTCTGCCTATTTCGTTCCTGAAACTCAATTTTGTTGCAGGAAATTCTTGCTGGGTGAAATCGAGAATAGTGGTCCTAAAACATAACCCGCATAAAAAGACCCAACACTCCCGCATTTCAAATTCATGTGATTTGTTGTCATCTTGTCTTGTCAAGTACGGATCGCTTTACGTCAGTTACGATCGTGACCTATCTTTCGCATACCTTTCGCGAAAGCTTTGAAATAAATATGAAATCATCGTAAGTTATTATCAACCTTTCGCACATGCTTTCGCGAACGTTTCGCGAAAGATGAACCCAACGTTTCGCGAGCAGTGACCAGTTTAATTCTTGGGCGTACTGTACGCTCATACTATTCAGCTTGTATCACTGGCGTCTGTTCTCTCCTTGTTCCCCCGCTGATTCACATCGCCAAGTTCGCGCCTCTTGGCCGTAAGGGGGCGCTTTATCTGGTTACCCAGTCGCTGTGCCATAATAGCTCGGAGATAACCAGATTCCTCATACTAACCACGATTGGCTAACTACCTCACGTGACCGAAATTACGTCATGCCTTCATGATAGTGAGATCACTACTCTCACGTCATGTGGAAGCCATGCCAATATTTTGACAGCGACACGCCCTCTAACCGCATCTCTCAAAGGAACTTTTCCCAGGCTTTATTAACAGTCAACATTCAATTCAAAATCTGAAACAATTGAACGGTATTTTCACGTTACTATTCTATGCAGCTTGATCTCCTTATATACTCATGACGATAAAGCGTGGTCTTATCAGTGGGATATTAATAACATTTACAGGGATTTATTTGTTAATTATTTGAAGGTATCAGTGAACAAATGTTTGCAATCAGTTGACGAACCTTACTAAACAATGGAGGAAGTTATCCAAAAATCTATTCACTCTTAACTCAGAAATTAACGTAATTAGAGCTGTTTTGCCGTCCGTTTATTGATCGGTTTTGCTGTTAACGACATATGAACGTTTGAAAAGGGAGACTACTCATATTGCCAAGACTCTTCCGTAAAAGTGTTTTTCATTGGTCATTGGTGGTTGGCCTATGCAGAGCGCCCCCCAAGAGGCGCGAACTTGGCGATGTGAATCAGCGGGGGGAACAAGGAGAGCAGGGACGTCAGTGATACAAGCTGTTTATCAGCGTAGTTTTGAACGAGCTAAAACTGAAAAAGTCCCATATACTTCCGCGAAGGAGAATGACGACGATAATAAATATTCATAAGGTGAAAATAAGACAGCTCACTGATTGGCCAAGGTGGAGCGAGGCCAGGCGTGATTGGAGGAAGAGGTCACGTGGTGACGCAGTCGCTATGGTCACTGTCGGACAAAAAGCCGGCTCGGAAAGAATGGCAGATAAAAAATTTACGGCGAAGACAACAGGTCCTGAGAAAATATGTAAAATAAACTCCGATGGGCAGATTTGACGAGCTAGTCATCAAGGTTACAGTCCTTGTCTTTTGTAAAAAGATGGTGAGCTAAAAAAAGTGTACCTAAATTAACCGAGGAGAGCTAATACGAGAGCTGAAAATCGCTCTCCCAAATTTCGTGAGGGGAGTGATTTTGTTTTAATTGTTTAACCTACCATATTATATTTTTGATTAAATTATTTTATTTTTCAATTTATTTTCAAACGAAAAATTAATGAAAATAAATTATTCTATTTCAATTTAAACAAGTCAATATCAAAAGTGATGAAGATTTCAACAGTCACCAGTGGGTAGTACGGCCGTACGTACCAGAAGATTGAGCAAGCTCACTCTGCATATAATACTTGTCGGAACCAACCATGCGCGAAGAGCAGTGTTCGTGGAGGTTCTCGAAAATAATCGGCCGATAGTATAAAGTGAACGAGAAGAATGTTTGGCGAATGATCAGACGAGTCCCAGTTCAATATTGCCCAAGAGTATTGACATCCTACTGACTACAGGCTCTGTGTGCTGATAATGATGTGTAAATCATCTACCTTTCTTAGAAAACTTCGTCAACTGCTTCAATTTGTTCAAGGAAGATTTGCTGCAGTTACCGCCATTGTTGTCAGCTCTCCGCGTACGTGGCAAATATTGCACGATCCCATGCTAGGAATAGCCTGTGCAAGAGACTACCGATTGTCAAACAAGCGAAGAAATTATGGCCGCGCTGGAATTGATGGCGATCGTTTGCTGATTAAAATTTACTAAAGGCATTTCAGTTTATTCTCACAGTGATTTTCAGTGTGGAAGAGTTCGCAAAATTAACACCAACTGTCCGTACATTTAATAATAAGGCCGTTAGCAGACACAGCCTACTTATTTCTATATTTAATCTGCTGAATCTAGGTGCGCGAAAAACAGTGTACCTTGGATATGATTTAGGTGAGCGATGGTGCGCGAGAGCGATCGCTCACCTCCAAACGCAAGGACTGAGGTTAGATACTTTGGTAGTTTATGCTCGCGTTACTTGAAATATTCAGGAATTTTGAAGCAGATTTTACTATTTTTCGAACTTTTCTCTTGGAGCAAACCAAACACATTTGGTGTCAAATCGTGCATTTTCCATCTATTATTTCTGTTCGTCTCCCGATTTCATTTTACCTTTACTACAAAATATACCAACTGACCATATAGTCAGATTTATTGAAATTTTGGCTTTTTGAAAATGTATGGTTTTAATAAGGTTTTACTCAATGTAAACGCAAAAAATTGCAAGAATAATCCACCACATGGGAACTCTGTGACTCGTCAAAACCCGTCTTTCATGGGTTAGGCGAACACTCGTCAAAACCCGCTTATATGGAGGAAAGAGTTAAATACTTAATCATAATGACTCCCATCCTCGCAAGCCAATGTATCGATCTGTTAGGATTGATACACTGGCTTGGTTAGTTACCCAAAGCACTTCTGCATATAAACCGCTTAACTCTTTCCCCCATATAAGCGGGTTTTGACGGCTTGTGTCGATCCCCATGTATTGATTTGATGGATGTTCGCCTAACCCATGAAGACGGATTTTGACGTGTCACTGAGTTCCCATGTGATGGATTACTTTTGCAATTTTTTGCGTTTACTTTGAGTAAAACCTAATTGAAACTATACATTTTCAGAAAGCCAAAATTTAAATAAATCTGACTACAATGTATATAGACTGTTGGTATGTTTTGTAGTAAGGGTAAAATGAAATCGGGAGAGGAACAGAAATAATGGATGGAAAATGCGCGATTAGACACCAAATGTGTTTGGTGTGCTTCAAGAGAAACGTTCGAAAAATTGTAAAACCTGCTTCCAAATTCCTGAATATTTCACGTAACGCGAGCATAAACTACCAAAGTATCTAACCTTGATGACTAACTCGTCAAATCTGCCCATCTGAGTTTATTATAAACATTTCCCGGGACCTGTTGATCTCCCGTTTTAAAATTTATCCGCCATTCTTTGACCACGCTGTGTTTCGTGGACCCGTGGCCATGGCGACCATGCGCAAATAAACCGACTGCTCCAATCACGCCGGGCCTCTGAAAAGGTCGCTCAAGGTCGCTCAACCATGGGCCAATCAGTGATGCTGTTTTACTTCACCTTGTTACCAGCCTTCGTTCTCCTTTAGGGAAGTACATGGGACTTTTTCAGTTATAGCTCGTTCTATACCTGCCATCTCATGATGTAACTGCGAAATCCCGAATGTACGGAAAATAAGCTTTACAATGGTATACGATAACACAGGAATTGCAGCGGAACAACAACAACAGAACGCTGCAAAACGTAGCTAAAATGCGACAGTTTCTTCGCCTTTTTTGTGATTTCCAACAGACGGAAAGCAGACACAACACGTTTTCTCGCAAGATTACTTATTTTTAGATTAAACGTTGCTGATATTGATATAAAACGTGAACAAATTACGTGGAATGGGCCTGTGGGAGACCATTGGTAAATATTTTTCCACATGACATGGGACATAAAATGGGATATTTTGCATCGCTGGAAACTTATGAAAATTGAAATCAGTCCATGGGTTAAAGACCTACGCCATTACAAATCTGTTATGGGTCAGAGAGAGAAAATTCCCCACAAGTCTATGGGGGAAAGAGTTCAGGGGTTTCCTCTAAATCAAACCAATCAGTGAACACACTAAGCTAGCTGATTAGGCCAATCCGCTACGAGGTACGAGATGTGACAGGTTTGAATTTCCTCGCTGGCCAAACTACTTTGAAGTCGGGCTGATATCGACATCGGAAGCAAAAACTGCAGGCTTGGGTTTTGACATGCTAATTCAAAACAAGCATGGGGGGGATGAAAAAGTACGAGATTGTAAAAAAAAAATGCAGTGACTCAAGAACTCATTCGAATCACCAAAAATGTCCAGGTGAACCCTCTGCCAGGATTTAGGATTTACCTGGACTTGTGAAGATGAATGACCCCTGGACAGTCCATATCATTGGCCATCCCCGTCTGCTCGGGACTGGTGTTATAGCTTCACATAGTCAAGTAATAAAGTTACTGTGTGTGTATGTGTATATTCCCAGTATTGATCGGTCATCAAATCTGACAGCAGTGCTCCTGCCATGCATGCAGTGACTGTGATGTTTGCTGAACCATTTTCAGTTTCCCTAGGACCATGTCCAACAGCTAGTGGTTATGAACACAGTCACAGGTCGCTTTATCTACAGGGAAAGGCTTAAACCCTGGGCTACATGTAAATGATTTGATCTGTGTGGAGTATGGAAAGAGCATCTTGCATGTGTTCTAGATTGACTTGGTTATTTCCATGCTTTGTTGGACTGGAGGATGACACTAAATGCCAGCTTAGTACAGTGGGATACTTTTAGCACATGATATGCCAGTGACATGCCTGTCCAGATACCCTGTGTATCCTTATAGTGTAGGTATCATTTTTTTTTTACTTCTATTTTTGATTATGTTGTTCCCCACCCCAGGGATGTTGTGACATGGTAAATTGTGCAGAGACTTTACCCCCAATCCAGTGGGGCATTTTTTGTGTCGAAAACTGGTGTTTCGGTGGATCATAGCAAATGTACCTATTATCCCCAGGATGCCCCCACTCGGGATATTTTCTGCTACCATATAAAGGTTTTACCCTACCATATTCCCACCTCTTATTGATGTGTGTGTTTTTGCCTGCTTCCTACTGTAAATTAGTGAGCTGTGAGATTTAATTATCTGGTTGCTGACATAATTAACCATTCAATCTGAGGATCTTCTTGCATTGGAATTCAATGTATTGTGATTGAAATTCACTATTTTGAAATGGTAATACATCGATGTTTGACGTTCATACATGCATGTAATCTAGATTTCTATCCCGCTTATCCCAGACAATATTATTAAATCCTGATTGATTCGATTATTCTTATGTAAATAGCTGTTTTAGATATTCATTCTTATCGGTAATTAAAATACATATGTAAATATATGGATATGCGAGTGACTGCTTCTCTCACTGCTTTCCAAGGATGGAACAAGGGTTGCAGGATTCATGAACTATTTGAGCAGTGCATGAATTGGGCCACATAAAAACATTATCAGTTTTTACCCCTCGGCCAAATTGCCGAAGGGTATTGTCGTCGTCATGTACGTCTGTCCGTCCGTCCGTCTGTCCGTCTGTCCGTCTGTCCGTCACACCTTTCTCGTTACCAAGATATCTTTAGAACGACTTACCCTAGGCACACCAAACTTGCAGTGCACATCCGTATGCTCGTGACCCAGAACCCTATTGAATCTGGACCGGATTGGCTGGAAACTTTGGCGGCCATCTTTAATTTATGCGAAACCATCACAGCTTGTTACCAAGATATCTTTAGAACGACTTACCCTAGGCACACTAAACTTGCACTGCACATTCATATGCTCATGGCCCAGAACCCTATTGAATCTGGACCTGATTGGTTGGAAACTTTGGCGGCCATATTTAATTTATGCGAAATCATTAATCTTGTGTATCTTAGGTACCATTTCTCTGTTCAGTGTGAAACTTGGTATAGATCATCGCTGCATCAAGAAACTTCAAAAGAATGACCAAACCAGTTTCCCTGATTCCGTGAAAACCTTGGCGGCCATCTTTAATTTATGCAAAATCTTTAATGATATATATCTCTGATACCATTCAAGTGTTCTATACGAAACTTGGTATACAGCATCGATGTATCAAGAGACCTGCAATGTATAACCACATCAGTTCCTCTGAGTGGCGGGAAGGATGGGCGGCCATCTTTAATTTATGCGAAATCATTATTGATCTCTATCTCTGATACCGTTCGAGTGCTCAGTGTAAAATTTGGTGTATATCATCGATGCATCAATAGACTTACGATAAATGACAGTTCTGGTGTTTCTGATTGGGCGGAAACCTTGGTGGCCATCTTTAATTTATGCAAAATCTTTAATGATGTATATCTTTGATACCATTTCAGTGTTCTATTTGAAACTTGGTATACAGCATCGACGTATCAAGATACTTGCAATGAATAACCACATCAGTTCCTCTGAGTGGCGGGAAGGATGGGCGGCCATCTTTAATTTATGCGAAATCATTAATGATCTATATCTCTGATACCGTTCAAGTGCTCTGAAAAATTTGGTATACATCATCGATGTATCAATAGACAGTTCTGGTTTTTCTGATTGGGCGGAAACCTTGGTGGCCATCTTTAATTTATGCCAAATCTTTAATGATGTATATCTTTGATACCATTTCAGTGTTCTATATGAAACTTGGTATACAGCATCCATGTATCAAGAGACTTGCAATGAATAACCACATCAGTTTCTCTGAGTGGCGGGAAGAATGGGCGGCCATCTTTAATTTATGCGAAATCGTTAATGATCTCTATCTCTGTTAATTTTCAAATGCTCGATGTAAAATTTGGTATACGTCATCGATGCATCAACAGACTTATGTAATGAATACCGGTTTCTCTGATTGGACGGAAACGTTCGAGGCCATTTCTAATGGCAAAATTTTTCATAATCTGTATATTTGTCACTTGACTGCTTGGTGTTCCTGAAGTCTTGCTTCAAACTGAATACATTAGGAATGGCTGGCGCCCAGAGCCGAGGGGTTTTCAGATGTGCAGCTTCGTATTCATCTGTGCGGGCAGATGGGTTGTTTTTTTCCGGATGGGATGAAAATCGAGGATGGGCGGTAATGATAAACTAAAAAAAAAATTTATAGGGCCATTCCATGACCTGTAACTGAGTAAATGATAATATACATGTATGCTGACAATGCATTAGATGGACCTGTATCCAACCTGAACAGGACAATACAGCAACATGGTCACTGAATTTGAATTACTATACTAACATTACATCTTTTACTTTGGGTGATGACCAGTTTGTTTACATCGACCTGATCTACCTTCATGTACAAGTATGTCAAATGAGAATTATAATGGTAGAATTTATTGAATGTCCCCTGTTGCATATTGCCACGAGCAACTCGCCGGTATGTTAAAATATTTCACCTATTCATGTGTGTGAATTTCTGCAACATACAATCAAAATAAATACATTGATAGTCTGACTATGGACTTAGAAATTGAAATTTGCATTTCCAGCACAAATAATCCTAGTGGGATTGTCCTGGGCCCCTGGCACGTGCTGTTGTCTACTGCCATTGTTATCATTTGAACAATTTTTCCGACTTGTATTCAAAGGCAATGTTAATGTTCTATTTACATGCACATACATTTAGGAAGGGAATAAGGCCGATTAGCATTAGTTACAGTAGTATAATTAGAACGGTATCTACAGTAGGAGCCTTTATTGAGGAGGTGCAGAGGGAGAGCTGTGTACATGTAGATAGATAGGCTGGTATTGATAGTAACTGTTGGAGTACTGGAAAAAGGTAATTCAATATATATATATTTACATGCCCATACATGTTGAAAAATATAAGTAGCGCGACACTGCCCAAGTCGGGCACTGAATGTCAAGTCAGTCTGCCAGGCATATTAGGATTGATGCCTGTCTGACAAAATATTAACTCGAATTGTTCTTAACACAAAACACTCAACAGATGATGGTCAGAATAAGCAGCAGGAAACGCAACTTGGCTGGGTGGTGCTTGGTTGGTTTGACGTTATATGACTGAAATAATGTTGAAAGTGACGTTAAACCCTATTTCACTCACCTCTGGTCAGAATATGCCGGTCATGGCCCTTATTGTCAGAACAGAACTTTCTCCTCGGGGGGATTGAATATAGCAGAATCTGTAAAAATATCAGAAAAGCTTCTAGCCAGGAAGTGCGAAGATAATTTGGAACACACATTCTATGGATTCATTCAGGTTCTCGTCTTCATATCATCAATTTTGACACCATATTTGGACTGCATGGTTTAGACTGACTGTATTTTGTCAAGACATAAATAGAAATATGGCTTGATACTTGGAAAAAGCACAATGCCGAAATAGCTCTCTACACAAGACAAATTGCAGAGGAATTATAAGGAGAGATAAAGGGGAATGATGGCAGTTTAATAGTACAGACCCTGCATCGTATTCAAGGAGAGCGGTTTTTCACTCGCTTAATGGTAATTCGAGATGTAATGATGAACATATAACCATCTATTTGCAATTATGATGAACAATCTTGTCGTACTATCTGAAGAGTGCCTTTGATACATGTATGTGTTCCTTGATAATGAATGATAATGTGCGGGTGGTTGGGTGGGCACGGGATCCTGTTGTGTCAATGCATTTTGCTGAGAAGCAACAAGGAACTTGATAATGTGATGTCTAGCACTGTAATATCACTTGATAATTATTATTATATCAGATAATAATTCCGAAAAACTTCTGATAAATTTTTAATTGAAATCTTATCATGATCAGTGGATGATAAATCTACAGAATTCAAGCAGCAGACAGATAACAGATGGAAATTTATATTCTGGTGGAATTCAGTAAACTCGGTACGCTATTTGACCGCAGTTCACCTCTTAATACAAATCTTTATACAGAGTTCTTATACATGGGATTGGGAATAAAAATAAAGTAGTACAGACATGATTTTTATGATAAAATAATGTGTTAATTTTAATTTTTTTCAAAGTAATACGTTAATTAGATGCCGTCAATCAAACAGGTTAACCTCGGTGAACATAGGTTACCCTAATTTTCCCGTTAGGGGACCTATTTCAGGTTACCTATTTCAGGTTACCATAGGAGATTTTAGGTAACCCCTAATAGGTTTCCATAGAAAATATTACAGCACAGACCTGCCTGTCCTCAGTGTTTTATAGGGTGGATGGAGGGTGTCAGGTTCCATGCTGCTTCAAAGATTTCTTCTTTGAAGCAGTAGGAACGCAACTTTCAATATTGTTGAAAGCGATGTTAAATTCTATTCATTCGCTCACCCAACCATTGATAATGATGTAATTATTGGGTAAGAACCCCGTGTTGATCACACTGATTCTCTGTTCATTTGTGATTTCGAATATAATTGTAGGCCTACATGTACATGTATATGCAATGCTAGTGAAGCGACTGATAGGTCATCACTGCATATATATGTACCAGTCCATGAAGCGTAGCTAGAACATCAGCAGAAATTGCCAGCCCAGCAAGACTTTTTGACAGATAATTACAATTTCATTTTCGTTTCTATCTCGTACCCGGGTAATGTGTGGATAATTGCTGCTATGTTGTCTATGGGGGCTGCGGCGTTTAGAAGGTCAGTGGCGCCGATGACTGCCAGGTACATGTATGCCTGTCGTCCCGAGTCCGTGTTCGCCGCCGGGACAGCCGACTCCTAGGGATGTACATTGTAATGACGTGTGTATGTGGGAGATGATAGAGTTTAATCATCGCATAATTTCCCAAGATGCACCTGAGGTTCCGTCATATAATCTACTCGGGTCGATGATTTATTAGACTTTAGGGGCTACCCCTGTATGAGAGTGCCTGCTCTACCTTGCGCTATTTGCGTCACCGAGCCATTTGTCTACAATGATCTGTGTGCAATCTGCAGGCTCGAATCTAACGGCTCTCAATGCGTCCGGATATCATTTCGCCATTTTACCGGCTCATCATCTTTCAGATTGGTCATGATGCGTGCGTCAAACGTTCATAAAACATCAGTATTATCAGTACCCAACTGGCATTTATCTTGAAAGAGTCTTCCAATTTCAAAATGAGATTCCGTCAGTCCTTGAAATTCAACACACATGTACATCTAGTTAAGGAACTCTGCAAAATATGAATAACAGAACACTCCATTTTGAAATTCCTAGCTACATGGGCAGCCTGAGGTAGGAGAGCCGTTGACTGTTCTACTCGGATTGACAAGACCTGATTATAGTGGTTGATTTTTACCCATCGGCCAAATTTGGTTTAGGGGTACATATTTTGTCCTCATGTATGACCGTCCATCTTCGATTTCTCGTTTCCACCATATGTAAAGAATCACTATGCCTTGGAATACCAAACTTACATCACACATGCAGGAGCCTATAATTAAAAAACAGTAAGATTGACCTATATTTCAGGTCACTAGGTCAAACTGTCAATTTATTATGAATTGCTCGTTGCCACCATATTTCAAGAATGACTGCCAAGCAGCACCAAACTTACAAACGTATATGGACTTATTGGAGCAGAAGCCTATTGAAAATCAGTGAGATTGACCTATTTCTTCTGGGTCATTGGATCAAATTTGTCCATTTCTCTCTGGCTGTTTATTACCACCATATTTCAAATATAATAAGGCCCAGGCTTACTGAACTTAGACCAGACATATGTTCGGTCATGGACTACAGCCTAAATTGTTGTAACCGAGTGGTCAAAGGCATTTCGCAGGTGACCACTAGCCTTACACGACTGAACCGGCATGGGTTCGAGCTCAGCTGGTGTATGTATACGAAAGTTTGTCAGTTGTTTGCCGACGGGCGGTGGTTCTATCCGGGTACTCTGGCTTCCTCCACCATCCAAACTGACTGTCACCATATGAGAGAAACAATTTCAGTGTGACATTAAACCAAAGCCCCCTCGCCCCAAATTGTCTTTTGGGGTATTGTTGTCATGTACATATACATACGTTCATCCATCTGTCTTCTCATTACCATAATATCTCAAGAATGAATATGCCTAGTGACATCAAACTTACATCACACATGCATGTGGTCATAAACACTCGCCTATCAAAAATCTGTGAGATCACACCCAGTTTTTGGGGTCGCCAGATCAGATTGTTACCCCTCAGCCCATAGGGCTGTGGGGTCTTGTCGTTGCCATGTCCGTCCGTCCGTCCGTCAACATTTTCTTGTCCGCTGAATATCTGCAGATCTATGAAGGCGGGCATGACCAAACTTTGGTGAGAGCTTCCTGAATGTTGACTGAAGAAATGATTAGATTTTCAGATGGCTATGATGATTTCATGATTTTTAATTATTTTTTTTTTATTATTTATTGATGGCTCAGCTTTTGCAATGTTATCTATGCCCATCAACATGTTATTGTTCGCTGAATATCTGCAGATCTATCAAGTCAGGCCTGACCAAACTTTGGTGAGAGCTTCCTGAATGTTGACTGATGAAATGATTAGATTTTCAGATGGCTATGATGATTTCATGAATTTTAATTTTTTTTTTTTTTAATTTATTGATGGCTTGGCTTTTTGCACTGTTATCTATGCCCATTGGGAACCCTTGGTTGCATGTTTCATTGTGACTTTTGAAGGTTCCCTGATACAAGGAAGCTTGGGCCATTCAAGATTACCATTGGATGGAACCCTCCAATTCCCATATATTCTGAGAGCTTACATGATGCTACACTTGTTCAACCTATGCACTACCCTTGGGGGGATTCTCCACCCCCGGGGCACTGAATGTTAAAGTTTTGGACTTTTTCCTATCCACAGCTTCTCAGCCTCATGTGATGTGGGAGATGCAGTGTACATTGCTTTTTCACACACATGCTGAATCACCTATTTTTTTCCCTTTTATAGTAATAACTAGCATGGTTGGTGACATTATTTTATTTCCCAAGTACAAGAGAAAAAATAACCGGCGGGGACCCTCGAACCCCTATTAGGTTTGAATTTCATGTCGCCTTAAATGAAAGACAACATTTTTCTTCAATTTTGCTACATCGATTTATCAGAAAGCTTTTGCACAAACCATATTTTATTTCAGAAGTATAATATGAAATAACTGGCAGGGGAATCCTTGCAGTATCGAACCCCTGTTAGTTTGAATTTCACGTCGCCTTAAATGAAGGACAACATTTTTCTTCAATTTTGCTATTAAATCATTCCACTCCACATCATATGATTTATCTTAAAGCTTTTGCACAAAACATATTTTATTTCAGAAGTTTGATATGAAATACTGGCAGAGTCGAACCCCTGTTAGTTTGAATTTCGCGTCACCTTAAATGAAGGACAACATTTTTCTTCAATTTTGCTGTTAAATCATTCTATTTTACATCATATGATTTATCCTGAAACTTTTGCATGAACCATATTTGTGTCTACACATTTAACTGGTACAACATAATGATTCAATTTTTGTCACCAAACATGTTACTGTACCTAGGAAATTATTTAAAACAGTGATTAGGAGAGTGTCAATCAGTGTGTTTCTATGCCACTAAACTTATCACACTTGTGCAATGCATAAATTGCCAATGATAACTTTAGCTACACTTTCTTGCATGCTGTAATCCCAGCACACCACTCACGTGAAAACGAAGTGTATTATATCTATCACTTTCATTTTTTGTTTCATTTGAGTTTTGGATGCCCATACGTTTTTCGGAACTAAATTGGCTCTAGATGCAGCCCTGATCCTACTTGACTAAAAACAAAACAGGCTGAGGGGTCCGGTCCAGTGCTTGCCTGCAATTCATGTATCAATTTGTCACCATTTAATTATCTGAAGAATGACTGCCTGTGAGCACCAAAGTTGCACAACACATGCATGTGGTCATAAAGCAGAAGTCTGTCACAAACTGAGATTGACCTACTTTTTGGGGGGTCACAGGTTCAAAGTTGTTCCTTTTGTCTCCTAATAGTTTTTAACCATATCCACATATCGATTATTTCAATTCATCATCAATTCCAAATAGATGATATTTGCCGTATTTGAGTCCATATTTTAACATTTCAACACTGCTTTAACAGCCTGGAACTCGAACGTCGACCAGCAGACTGGTCGACAGCACTAGTGTTAAGAGAAACGCTGTAACTGCTGAGAGAATGTCGCACTACACAGTCATTTGGTACATGTTCTGACTGGCTCATCTCTGGTTTGTAGATGAAATCCTCACCTCAGATTTGAATGCTTTCGATGGACTAATCTATCAAGGCTACTTCTAAATATGGACAGGAAGATTTGTGTATGCCTTGAAAACATGTCCATTTATGTAGCTCACACTTTTAACTGAGTGTATGGTACATGTAGGCGTGATACTGTGTGGTTTGTGGGCTGCTGACTGATGCATGCACATTACAATATATTGCCCATGTGAAACCATTGTTAAAAGGCCTGGTGGCAGCAGAAGCTAATGATTTTCTGGCATGATACTGGTTTATGTGTTGACTTTTTCGGTCTATTTATATCCCATATTATGTGTACATTGTAACATTACATTGACATAAATGTACTTTATGTTCTGGATGCAGTGTTGGACCATCCTTACTGGACCGTTGCACTTCGATGCGGAATTACCAGTGCATACATGTAATTTATCATCTCAGTGAAACTCTCGCACACTTCATGCACAAAAATGTTAGCATACTATAGCTCACTCCCACCTCTCCGACATCACCGAACCTGCTTACCAAGAGCTTCACATAGTCGCTATCTATTCCATCTGTTCTCTGTGTTATTCACTTTTACCCTGTCCTGCCTGTATTCAAAGGTTCTACAAATACCCCATGTATACTTTACATACCGAGAAGATGTGTAAACAACAAGTTGATATTTTTCTTCATGAAAAATCACATCAAATTTGAGTTTTTAGGACAATAAAACAAATGTGGTAAAAAACATATTGAAGCCGTAGCCTATGACCCGTGACATCAGGGTCTGATTATGATAACGTTGTATTAATATCGACTAGTCGGTTGAGTTGGATATCTTTTATTAACGTTAAATAACAGTTGGGTTTGATTAAATCATTATGATGTCAACAAAGGCAGTATGTTTTACCTGTGCAATGTTGCTGGTATTACAAAACCTGGCCGTAGCCAGGATTAACTGAGGGGTGGTTCGCCTTCACTCCAAAAGGGCACATCAGGGGGTTCGCTGTATGGGAAAAGGGACAAATAGGGGGTTTGCTTCAGTGTTTGAAAAGGGCATTTATATGAAAAAAATATATAAAATTTCTGGAAGGGGGGTTCGCCCGAACGCAGAACCCCCCCCCCCCTTGGCTACGGGCATGTACAATGGAAATGTCAGATAAAAAATTTGTCATGATTGCTCACTACAGACGACTGTCATGTGTCAGCAGGTCAAGGCCTTTTCCGTTTCCAAGTAGGCATGGTGATGGAGGGTTTCAATTTTGTTTTTTGAAAACTTCACCCATTCCCAGAAACCGTAAACCGTTATTAAATGTCAAATATAACGTAGTAATGTAGTATCAAAACAATGTGGGGACCATTTGGTAGGATCTTTAAATAGAGGGTCTGCTACATCAGTGACAGTACTCTCTAAGTTTGTTGAGAGCTTCAGTGCAGATTAGACCAAGCCTTTTCCAGAAATATTCAAACTCACTTCCAAGTGAAAGGAAATGAGCAAGTTTCCTGCTGTCACCCAACAATTTATTCTCTCCCATAAAAATAATTTGTGAGGCATTGCTCCATGACAAGGGCCAAGGATTTTCGAAGCAAATGGGTCATAATTTCTCCAAAGTTGATGAAATTATGACAACTGTCCAGGCTATAACTTGAAGAATTCCCAAGATTGCCTTACTGGTTTGTTGTCTGCCCAGGGCAAGCGTGAAGTTACAGTGAATTACATGCACAGCACTACTGTCGGATCAGTTCATGTAACGAGGCAAAAACAGGTTTGGGAAGGATTGCGTTGCTTCATGTCACTGACCAGATTTCTGACACATGGTCTGTATTGGTGTTTGCCTGGTCATACAGGTTCCCAGCCTGGGATGTTAACAGTCGTCTGAGGACTGCATTGTGAGAAAAATCAATGCTCCAATCTCGTCCTGTTTGTTAACTCTGTTTCTAGATAAGTTCAAGTGAGCCATATGGCAATGGGACTTGTAGAGAAGCCGCGACGTGAGCTATTTTTGAAATACTGAGGATTCTTCGGGCTATAAATTATGCAAGAATAAACCCCTTATCTTGTGGCTTCGTGCTCTGGAAACTTGCGACGTTACTGTTCAGGCTGACCGTCATGGGGAAAGGTATCTGATAGTCTAACAGTATTCAGTCCATGTTCATCATTTATCCTTTCTGATAGGAGGATTTAGGTCAGTGTAGTCAATTTCTCCATCTGCTATCAATTTTCTTTGCAACGCCCAGTTATTCTGCGCCCAGTCCCCCTAGAGGCTCAGTCCATCATTAACCCTTTCTCTTAGAATTGAACTGGCAAGCTACATCTACAGTTCAGTGGAACGTGTCGTCAGTGTTTTTATGAAATTTATGGTTCTGAATTAGGATTTTTGCCATGCCTGCTTCATGATGTGCTTCATATATTTCATGATGTGCGTCATCTTTTATCATTTGCTTCATAGATATCATGATGTGCGTCATCTTTCATGATGTGCTTTCACGGATTTCATGATGTGCGTCATCTTTCATGATGTGCTTCATAGATTCCATGATGTGACATCTTTCATGATGTGCTACATACATTCCCTGATATGCATCAATCTTTCATTATGCAGGCCTTCAAGTGCCTCCTATATTTCCTATATTTTTGAGTCATTCCTATATTTTCCTATATTTTACTCAAAACCTATATTTCCTATATTTTGACTTTTTCTCATGAAAACTTTCATCAATGCTCTGCAGGGGTTTAGCCAGAATCAGGAAACAGAGCGTCTCCCCCAGTTACTATCACAGGACAACTAGGCGGGGGTCCAGGGGCCGCCTAGTCCCCGGAAGCCCCAGGGGTCTATATGCTCTGAGATGCATTGTGGGGCAATTCTGGCCATGTAGAGAGCACATCTCTAAGCTTCTTTCTACATGCTTTCAGATCATTTTATGCAGTATAAAAATGGAACAAAATCTAAATTTTCAAGGAAAGCTTTTGGTCACTCTTCTCAAAATTGCCAATGCAATGAAGAATAATATTGGAGAGAGTGATCACTCTTTTATCAGTCACGCAAACCAGAATCCAGTGATCTTTTTTTCTTTTTTTTTAATTTTAAATTATACTTAACTTTAGTGTTAATAACTTAATTTGTTCAGTTTTCATTATTTTTTAGTTTGGTCTGTTAATTTGTTTTCAAACATGTACCTTCTATATCAATGTTTTTTCTTCATTTATTTTATTTTATATAGCCGCTAAATAAGTTATGTAAGAACTACAATGAAATAGGGCCTTGAAAAAGAAACGTCGTTGTTGTTGCGTTTTGGTCAAAACAATAACCTGAAATTTTTTGCCTCGTCACTCCGAGGCCTTAGCCGACCTACTTGATGATACACTGTGCATTGTATTTATCGGCATCATTGAGATGCAGGAAAAATGTTGGTCCACGCTTGCGATAACTTTATCAGCTATATTATTTTGCGTTTTTTGCAACAGAGAACTGGTGACGGTGTTCGCCAGTTTCTCTTTCACTAAGGAGGCCGCGGGTCACACATTGCATTTGCCGGTCAGCTGGCGGTTAGTTCATCGTCATCCCTCGAATCCTCGCGGTCAGAATCCGACGTACATGACTCTACGTTTTCCTTGCTGAAGAAATCTATCCATAATAGGCCTTGTTAGTTCGTTTTGACATCTTGCCGCTTCGAAATTCTCTCGCGGAGTAAAACCAATCTCCGCGCAGATAGACTGATTTGTTTGGGGAATGATATCGTAGTACCCTTGTGCAGAGAGCTGAGAGACCACATTCTCAGTGGCTTAATTATGGTGTAAACTGCATATGGTAGTGGGTTGGAAAATCCACGCGCGCGTGTCGGATGATTTGAGAAAACCTTTAGGAACGGGGTTGCCCTCGTTTTCAAGCCCATACCTTGGATTTCTTCGACTCGATGGGGATTTCCACGTGGTCGACGTCCAACAAGCCATAACAACTACAACAGCCACGTTTGGGTTTGTTTTTCCACGGGTTTTTGTTTGATTATTTTGTCCTTGGAAAGCACACCGTCCCGGGGATATGCATTAAACTTTACAAATAAAGAATAGCTGTCCCGTTTTTGAACTGGCCGTCTCAATGTCACACACTGAGGTTGGCCGTCTCAAAGACGGCGAGACGCATTGCTGGCTAAACCTATGATGCTCTGTAATGAGTCAAACTGACACGCGGAAATACATTTGCGAAATTTTTTTTTGCATCGCTTCGCTCGGCAAATATGAGAACATTCCAATCTCTCTATGCTGAATCAAACAACAGAACAGGTCACCTGAAAAGACCACCACTATGACCGCATTAATTGAAAGTCATTTGATTAAACAGCAGAAAACTACCAAGTTCGGAACATACAATGTAGTACAGACCTGTCTTGCCCTCCTTTATTTCCTATATTTTTCTATATTTTATTCAGAAAATTCCTATATTTCTCCTATATTTTTGCAAATTTCCTCCTATATTTTCACTGTGAGCCACTTGAAGGCCTGATTATGTGCTTCATAGATTCCATGATGTGCGTTATCTTTCATGATGTGCATCCCATGATGTGGGTAATATGTTTTATGGCATTCTTCATGTTTCATTGTGCATCATATTTTGACACCTGATTGCTAACATTTTTCAAGAAAATTTGGAAACTTATTAATAGGAAAATATGGAATTGACCAATAAAATGCTTTTATGCCTGACCATTTCACAAATGACATTTGTTTTTCTACATGATGCATACCTGTACACTATATAAATTTATTGCTCAGGAGCATTACAATACCGATATAGTTCAAATGCAGGCCCAAAATAAAGCTCTGAATTTGATTATCATTTATGACATTCCTAGAGATACACTAACTGTGAAATTATGAATATTTTATATATGGGTCATTCCATGAAATGGGGGTACCAAAGTGTGACATGCAAACCAATTTTGGAAAGATGTCAATTCCTGGCTGCACTAAGTCAGGGATAATATTGATATACAGTGATTCGGAAAACATAAGAAAACGGATAATATTCCACAATTTGGGAGAAAAATAATATAATGAAGTTGCGCGTGTGACGAGGACACCAAACTATCAGGGGTTATTCTAGCCCAAAATTGTTCACAAACTCGATTTCAAAATTTTGGAAACTCAATTTTTTTCCACGCCTACGGCGCGCAACGAAATTCTACAAAACTCAATATTTTTTCCTTTTTCATCAAAAAAATGATGAAACTCAATTTTTTCAACTTTTTCATCGTACCAATTACAGAACTGAGGTTGGTCATATGTTTACGAGAACAGAAACACCGTAGATGCTACTTCAGAGATCGACAAATACTGACAACCCTATTTACATGAATTATATACAGTCTATGTAACATTGGTAAAATAACCCAGTGTTACGTGATAACCCGTTGGCCCAAACCATGGCAGGGTACCGTGTGTTGTCCGACAGTAGCGTGTCGTGTCTTCTTAGAGCAACAACAACATATTGAACTGCTGCTGCGTTGTCAATCAAGATATAAACATCAGCCTAAAATATTCGGCCGTCGACCGAATACACTTGTACACTCCTGTTCAACCACACCAAACCACAGTATGGCCATTGTCAGTTAATAGGTTGTTTAGCTTGACCTTCTCATAATAAAACATACATGCTAGAAGCTATAATTATTAATTATTGAAGCTAAATTTTCTACCGTTGACAAAGAATGTGATTGAATATATAACCTGACAAAATTCCTATTTTACAGATTTATAGTAACACTCTGAAATCTCTCATAAAGATCACCAGAAAAAAACATTTATGAAATAATTATTCTCTAAAGAGACATCTTAAGTTTGCTTTCATTTAATTGAAACATAACGTAAATAATTATGGTAGACAGTAAAACTCAAAAGCGCACACATTCTGTAAATAGAAATCCTGGGAAACCACTCTTACTTGTGACCACTAAATAACTGCAGGATTTATTACCCGAATTTTCAACTTCTTTTATTCTTTTATAATGACTGAAGATAGGGATTCACTGGTTTTAAGTTTGAGTGATTAGTGGTGACCCCATTTCATGGAATGACCCATATTGAAGTTTGAGTGACAATCACATCATTTTTGTGAGAACTGACCATTTATTTTCTGTTTAAAAGAATATTAATATTTCATGATATTTTAAACGGTGTACTAGTGGAAGTAAGTCAATATAAAAGACTGCTGCATGGTGATATTGTGAGCTCAATTACAATATTGTATCAGGCAAGTTCCTCAAATTAGTTGACCGCAAGAAGTCAATTTTGGAGTCATAAATATTCATTTAGACCCTTCTATTTCTACTGATCAATTTCCCCACAAACTCACCAAGACTGAAAAGTGCATATTTCTGCTATTTTTAGCCACTCCAGTCTGGAGAAAATCAAGGCCACATGCCTGTTCTAACAATAACAGGTGCTCACAAGTGGGTCTGTTTCAATAGCTGACAAGAAAGTCAAGAAGAATACTCTTCAACCCTATTGAACAACTGTTCAGAAAAAGACAGAAATATTTTAATAAACCAGTGCCCCATACAGTCATGCCTCTCTGGATATTTCAGGAACCCCCAGAGGAGCCTCTAATATATAACATGACAAAGAATAGTTTATAGCCATGTTTTTGGGATGCTCCACATGTGAAATTATCAACAAAGGTTCCAAGTAACTCCAGGCCAACCTACCGGGCAGTGTATAATTGTTATATTGGCTTGAGCTTTGCCGAATAAATTCAGAAGATTTCCAATGAAATGTACATATACACTTCTGGCCTATGTATCCTGTCTGTACATGGGCACATGTGACCTATGTATCCTGTCTGTACATGTGCATGTGCAGGGATTCATAGAAGTCATTTTGTTTAGGACCGTTAATGGTCAAATTGAGTTTTTCACCCAGCAAATTGAGTATTTAGCGTGCTTTTAGGCGTGCAAATTGAGTTTAATAATATTTTTAGGACCAGTTGCATTATATACCACATACATGTATAATTTAATCATGATTGTGATTTCATACAATTTTGTTCATCTGATCAATGTGTCCTGTTGGCTTTTTATGTTGGTATGGAATGCTGTTGGGCGAAGGCCATGGACTGATCAACAGGGCAATTGACAATAGTCAGAAGTTGTGGAATAGTCAGAAGTTGTGGAAAATAACTTTGAAATCAAGTTTTCTAGACCTATTTAAATTTTTAACATTACGATATACAGATAAAGTGCCATAAATAAATCAATTTATGGAGAAAAACCAATACCATAGGAATCCGTACCTCAGTCAGGTGGGTCATTGACAATGACAGCTGATGGAACACCTCATCTATTGTTTTTCTCTGTAACTAAACGAATTTATGGATAACAACTAAAGATGTTGATTAGCTGGTTACTAACAGCCGTTTCCAACCAATTGCTCTCTGCTCTTGTTTAGCGAGAGTTGTCTGAGAGAATTTTAGTTACATCAGCCTACAATAGCTCAATGAGCAACTTGCCCTAACCTGTTAAAAAAATTACAACTTTATTCAAAGATCTGGAAAAATCAAGAAAAATTCTAAACTATCGAGGCAGAACAATTTATTCAATAAAGGAATCAACTGGAAATGAAATATTTAGATGGTCAAATGACAATGCGCTGCAGTGTTGTCTACACGTATTGTTGTTGTTGTTGTTGATGCGTGTGAACTTTCATTTTCAAACAAATTCTCAATCCAGACCATTCACTTCCAGTTGTTAAGTTTTGAGTTGTCAGTAATAAACTTCAAGCAGTCAGTTTTAAGTATTAAGTCCCTCGTATCGACTGATACATCACCCGTCATTCAAAACGTAGAATTTCTTGATGATGAAAGCATCGGCTGTATCTCGCCAACTGGTATTGATTTCTTTTCTCGTAAGTCTCGCGAAAAAGTCTTTCGGGAACCCTTCGTAACCTCGCAACTAAGCAATTTCGAAGGGCACCCGAGCTAGATATTACAGTTATGCGCATAAAATGGCGGGTTGTTTAGCGCCGTGTCGAGCTGCGGTTTTCTCCGCCAACACGTGTAAATAAATATTGAACAGTAAGTTACGCAATTCATATTCAGTTTTAATTAGCTCAAATTGAGTTTTTCGTCTCGGTTGAAATTCAGTTTCTCTAAATTATTGGTCACAATTGGTCACAAATTCAGTTTTTTCCCCCACAAATTGAGTTTCTCAATTTTTTTTAGGACCGATAACCGGCCCTAAAAGGCGACTTCTATGAATCCCTGATGTGTGACCTATGTATCCTGTCTGTACATGTGCATGTGTGACCTATGTATCCTGTCTGAACCTGTACACTTGTGGCCTATGTATCCTGTCTGAACATGTACACTTGTGACCTATGTATCCTGTCTGAACATGTACACTTGTGACTGATGTACCCTGTCTGAGCATGTACACTTGTGGCCCTTGTATCCTGTCTGAACATGTACACTTGTAACCGATGTACCCTGTCTGAGCATGTACACTTGTGGCCCATGTATCCTGTCTGAACATGTAAACGTGTGGACTATGTATCCCATCTGAACATGTACACGTGGGGCCTATGTATCCTGTCTGTACATGTACACTTGTGGCCTATGTATTCTGTCTGAACCTGTACACTTGTGACCCATGTATCCTTTGTGAACATGTACACGTGTGGCCTATGTATCCTGTCTGAATCTGTTATGTACATGTGTGGCCTATGTATCCTGTATGTACATGTACATGTGTGGCCTACGTATCCTATCTGTACATGTACACTTGTAGCTTATGTATCCTGCCTCCTGTCTGTACATGTACATATGTGGTTTGTATATCCTGTCTGTACATGTGCAGTTGTGGCCTATGTATTCTGTCTGAACATGACCCACATGTCGACTATGTATCCTGTCTGAACATGTGCAATCATGGCCTATGTATCCTGTCTACATATACACTAGTGGACCATGTATCCAGGGATTCATGCAAGTCGGTTTTTACCACCGGTATTCGGTGGTACAAAAATTTTGAAAACTCAATTCGTATGGTGAGAAACTCAATTGCTTTCGTTTTACTGGACAAATACTCCATTTTTTGTGGAAAACTCAATTCGCCAGACATGGTCAAAGTTAATTTGACAGCCCCAAATTACGAAATAAACTCAAGCGAATGACGATCTTACCGCGAAAATGACAATAAGTTTTACCTTTCACAGGCACAGAAAGCGTGCTACCACGTGTGGTGTTGTTGTTGGTAATCTCCCGCAAGATTTGCACACGGTCCGCTTGAAAGGCAGAACTAATGGATAAATTGAATGAACTTCACAAAATTGACTGGCTCAATGTGGCGCAGTCAGCCTATAGATATTTATATCGACTGTTCATGCCTGGCAACTTCAAGTCGAAAACGAAACCAGAACCAAAACAAGCCGAGTGATTCTGACGCTTTATTTCGGAGAATAAGAGCTCAATAAAACTTCGTCAGTGAGTATTTTAATCGGAAGAAAATCGTGCTTGCCAATACGGGCAGCTAACATGAACGTTGCATTGCCCGTGCCGATTTTTACTTGCTCCCGACAAGCGGACAAGCGCTAACGTCTAACAGTAACACTCGCGAGTTGAAATAGTGAAGGCAACAACAACAACAACGAGTTTGCTTGATAATTTGTCAGGACAACTCAACATTTTCAGTTGGGAACTCGACTTATCTCTTGAAGATCTCAATATTTATTCACTACAACTCCGTTTTTTTCGCGCGTGTTTGGTGCGCATTTTTCCAAGGATAAAAAACTCACAGGAATCAGACTTTGCCATTTCTTTGCCAAGCATTATTTGTTTTACTCTGTCTGCCCTTCTGTCCGTTTGTATGTCAAATCGTGGTTGTGTAATCAATAAGTGTTGACATAATTTCAGTGTATCACTGACATTTAACTCCACAATTTCTACAGGATGATTTTGAAACTTCACATGCATGCCTCATGTGTACCTGTTTTTTTTTTAGACAATTCAGATTTTTGTCAAAGTTATTGGGATTCAGACTTCACCATTTCTCCAATTCAATGCAATGTACTAATCAATTAAAACATTGTAGAATCAGCCTAGAGTTTTGACATGATTCTCTTCAAATTTTTCAGACTTGCCAAGCATGATTTTAAGAGTTCCTACTGATGGAATAAAATATTATTTTTGTCTAAATGATCAGAAGTTGGATGTTCATTTCCGTGGTTAGTTTCAATGTACATTACATGTTTTTCGATATGAATCGGCTCAGACCAAAAACTCTTGTTTCTGTGAATGTTATATGATGAACCACATAAGTAAATGGCTTAGACAGGTGGCTAATGCCTTAATTAAAGTTGAACTGAAATATTGAATATGGAGTAATATGAATCTATTTTGGAAAGTGCCATTATCAACTACCGCTGAACCATCAATATCATGTGTTATTGACACCAGCATGGTGGTGGTTGAAACATTTGAGAACTCAATACCAATAAGTGAATCGGTGGTAAAAAAAATTGAAAACTCGATCGCAATGTTTGGATCGGCGGTAAAAAAATTTGGAAACTCAATTTCACCATTGGGAAAACTCAATTTTGAGTAATATTGAGTTTTCGGTGGTAAAATTTTTGACTTGTATGAATCCCTGGTATCCTGTCTGAACTTGTACATGTGTGGCCTATGTATCCTGTGTGAACATGTACATGTGTGGCCTATGTATCCTGTCTGTACTTGTACACGTGTGGACTATGTAGCCTATGTATCCTGTCTGTGCTTGCACATATGTGGACTATGTATCCTGTCTGTACAAGTATGTACACTTGTGGCCTATGTATCCTGTCTGTACATGTACATGTGTGGACTATGATCCTGACTGTACATGTACACTTGTGGCCTATGTATACTGTCTGAACATGTACACTTGTGGCCTATGTATACTGTCTGAACATGTACACGTGTGGACTATGTATCCTGTCTGAACATGTGCACTTCTGGCCCATGTATCCTGTCTGAACATGTACACTTGTGTCCTATGTATCCTGTCTGTACATGTGTGGACTATGTATCCTGACTGTACATGTACACTTGTGGCCTATGTATACTGTCTGAACATGTACACTTGTGGCCTATGTATACTGTCTGAACATGTACACGTGTGGACTATGTATCCTGTCTGAACATGTGCACTTCTGGCCCATGTATCCTGTCTGAACATGTACACTTGTGTCCTATGTATCCTGTCTGTACATGTACATGTGTGGACTATGTATCCTGACTGTACATGTACACTTGTGGCCTATGTATACTGTCTGAACATGTACACTTGTGGCCTATGTATACTGTCTGAACATGTACACTTGTGGCCTATGTATACTGTCTGAACATGTACACATGTGGACTATGTATCCTGTCTGAACATGTGCACTTCTGGCCCATGTATCCTGTCTGAACATGTACACTTGTGGCCCATGTATCCTGTCTGAACAGCTAGTCTTATTCTGTATATCTACATGCACAGCATATTTCTGTCATCTGAAACTCGTCTGTTGATCATTCAGATTTTCATAATGAAGCTACCTTGACAATAGTTTAACAGTGTACATTGTTCTTATACAATACATCATGTGTAGTTCCCACCAGGGGAGTTCAACCTGACATCCATATTGTGCTTTTTGCTATCTGCATGTATAACATGATGGCATTTGCTGCTGTCATGGGGACAACATCGAAAATTGCATTCTCGTGTTATGGAAATGATGCATGCCATGCCAAATTGCAGCAGAAATTACATCCAACCACGAGCCCCAGGCAATGTCATATTGTCCTCATTCACAGGTCTCAATAATATCCACTCAACACTGTTCCCCAGTTCCACTCTCAAGCCTACTGTTCTTCACAATTCAATTGGTTGCATCCCAATATTAGAAGTTTTTTCTTTTACCCCTCAATCAATTTTGACTCGGGGTTATGGTTATCCTGTTGGTTGGTTTGTTGGTTGGTTTGATTGGGCACTCCATCGTATTACAATGGGCACAGGTCATACAGAGTATGCCGTGCAACCCGTTCCCCCACACCGCCCTACACATGCTCCCTCCTACCAATGACGCCTGTACATCGGTCTGTTTGTTACCATATTGTCTGTGGAACAGAAGAGATCCATCCACCTGCCCATGACAGGCAGATTCAAATTTGGACTAGCAAAAATTTGGAAAATTCAACATGTGAGAGATAGGGAAAACAGGGAAGTAGCCTGTCAAAATCTAGCAAAATATGGTATTTGGACAGGCAGATTTTATATCCTGACTGACACCCTGCAGCAGAACTGTGTTGGATACCGCCGCCAAATTTTGCTAACTTATTTATCTTCCTGTAGTCCCGGGTTCTCGTGTATCAAAAGGGAATAGGAACCAACCTGTTGGGTCCCGGGTGTGAAAAGAAATGGGACTCAAATGTAGTGATGTGACTGAAATATTGTTTAAATTGATGTTAAATCATATTTTCTCACTCACCCTTTATTAATGTGCTGACTTCAACTATTCAGTATACTTGTAATACATTATAGATACATGCATGTAGCTGTTCATGAGTTTGAGTTTTCATCATTGCAGTATAATCAATGTGCACATGTTACAAACTGGTGAACTGTATCGGCCCAGTGAAATTACAACATTCATAGCTGTATGAATCATAAGTGATTGTGAAATCGCTACCTGTGCTCAAATATCTCTCCAAAGTAGCCTACATGTAGCATGTTTTCTGGTCTCTCAGTCTCATCAACTTGCTATATGGTACAATCCAGAGCAACGGTTTTATAGTTTAGGGTGCAGGATTGGAATAAAGCTTTCAGGTAGGATGTGTATGCTGCATTGCTTATGATTTAAACAGAGCGTAACTGATCACTACCAATCGCTCCCCTAAATTCAGTATCGGTTAAACCACCACAACAATGTATTTAAACTAATCAGAAATGTACTGACAAATCTCATCCTTTTTAACCACGCCCCATAGGTCATATTGATATTGGTCATTGCTCGCACATGTACTAAGAATCGGCCACAAATTTATTTCTAAATTAAATAGAATGCAGCAATTTTAACCTGAAAAGTTGAATTGGAATAACGTAACGATTGTCAGTAAAATTATTACATTGTAGCTGTATCATATGCAGTGTTTTATTACAGTATCAATAATATTTTCGCCCCTTATTCCATGGCCATGTGGAACTGTAGGGGTGGCTTGTAAAACCGTGGCTATACCATCCGATAATAAATGCCCAGTGGTTTGTTCAGGGCTTAACTGAAAAAAAAGAAAAAAATCTTTTTCGGAAGAGTAAAGAACAGCTCTGTTTTTTGATGGCAATTATGCATTGCATTGTATGAAATCAGTCTTCTTGACCCAGAAAGTACTCTTCCTAATGTGGTTTAGGGGAGTGAATTTTAGCTCTTCTGCTCAGATTTCCAAACCCGAAGCACTGATGCTGCATGTATTATAGTATCTCACACTCTCTATTACTATTCCAGTTTTCTCTCCTGGAAATTGCAGGGAATGCAATGTAGAATGTCTGATAAATATTGCAGATGGCAATCATTCACACATTAATCGCCTAAAACAAAATCCATGCTGTGATATTGCTTTGCATGGCCGTCAAAGCATTTCTCCAAATTAGATGTGGATACCTTTCGACATGTTCAGGCCTCTCTAGGGGTAAATGAAGGCATTGTTTCATCACTCGCCTTAATCTCATCACAGGTGAGTGATGGCAATTGTTTTCATCACTCGCGTAAATTTACATCCAGGCGAGTGAGATTTTTCATTTGCCACTACCAAAGTTAAAGTCATTTTTTCCGTAAATGACTGCAACTTGTTTGAATGCTTGCAAATATGTAAGACTATGATCTGATGACTGTCCTGTTTTTGCAAGTCGTGTTTCAGGTAATTGAGACCTGCATTTGTCTGAACTCCAACAGATCTCTTATTCGCCCTGATGAACTATCACACCATGTATTCATCTTGAAGTGGCATTTGTCATTGATTGCACATAACTTTTGAAATGAACAGAACTGCATTGGCAGGAATGTGCTGAAAAATACACTAATGCAAAGATTCCCATCAATAAAATTAGGTATCTTTATGCTGTCGTACTTGAGATGGGTAGCATTTTTTTTACCCTAAACCTTGCTACTTGTGTGTAGTTTGACCTGGTTTGACCTTTGACTAGGACAATCACAGCTTGCAGTGTGAAGGGTGAAATCCAAGCGACAGACATTGTGTAACTACATGTAGCTTATTCATGAATAATTATAAATTATATTATA